>PVJC01002314.1:0-80762 GCA_004026665.1 Murina feae | reverse complement strand
TCAGCCCCATGACCAGTACCTGCCTGCAGTTTTGAACTTATCGCATGTAATTGTAATTATTTTTTTGCAAGTCTGTTTCTCCTACAAGAATCAGAGTTTCTTGTCACCTGGTGACATTTTAACTCAGTAGGCTCCAGTTGATTGTGTCTGTATTTTTAGCTCTCCCTACATGTCTTATTTTTGAGTTTTTGCTGAGGCTTAGGAACTTCCAGCTTTCAAGCACTGAATGAAAATTACAGTCAGTGCAGAATCAACCCAGAGTCCATTGACCAGTGAACAGACCCTTCAGGAGGGAAGTCAGGATATTCTCAGATGAAGGAAAACTAGGAGAATGTGTCACCAGTAGACCTGCTCTAAAAGAAGGCATAACAGAAAGGAAATGATTTAAAAGGTAGAACCTTGGCACACCAGGGAAGGACAAAAGCACAGGAAGCAAAGATATCAGTAAATGCAGTGGCTTACCTTTTCCTCTGGAGATTCCTAAATTTTGTTTGAACTCTGAAGCAAAAATTACAATAATCTTTGATGTGGATACAAAGGATGGAAATATTTAAGATAAATATATTATAAATGGGAGTAAAGAGACATAAGAGGAGGTAAGGTTTCTAAACTTTGCTCAAACTGGTAAAATGACACCAGTAGTTTGTGATAATTTATGAATAAATAATATAATACCTAAAATAACCACTAAAGAAGTTATACAAAGAAATGGACTTAAAAACACTTTAGGTGATTCAAAATAGAATTCCAAAAATGTTCAAGTAGTATGTAAGAAGGCAGAATGTAGAAAATGGAAAAATACAAACCAGAGAGGACAGATAGAAAACACACAAAAATAACATGGTGCATTAAGTCCTAAAATATCAATAATTACATTTAAGCTAAATGGTCTAAATGTACTACTTAAAACCAGAGATTGGTGGTTGTTTTAAAAACATGATCCAGTTATATACTATATAATAAGCTCATTTTAAATTTGTGCACTCCGAGTTGGGGGGGGGTTGTCCCTCAGCCTGGCCTGTGCCCTTGCACAATCTGGGACCCCTCAGGAAATGTTCACCTGCTGGCTTAGGCCCACTCCCTGGGAGACCAGGCCTACGCTGGCAGCCACACATCCCTCTGGCAGTCTGGGGGTCCTTGGGGGATATCCTCCACTTGCCAGCGGGGAGCAGGCCTAAGCTTCAGTCAGACATCCTTAGCGCTGCTGAGGAGGCAGGAGAGGCTCCCACCACCACCGCTGTACTGGCAGCCATCAGCCTGGCTTGTGGCTGAGAAGAGCTCTCACTGTGAGAGTACACTGACCACCAGGGCAGCTCCTGCATTGAGCATCTGCCCCCTGGTGGTCAGTGTGTGTCATAGTGACCAGTCATTCCCAGTGGTTCTGCTGTTAGAGTCAATTTGCATATTACCCTTTTATTAAATAGGATAAAGGCCTGGTGCAAAGTTGGGGGCCGGCTGGTTTGCCCTGAAGGGTGTCCTGGATCGGTGTGAGGGTCCCGCTGGGGTGCCTGGCCAGCCTGGGTGATGGCTGATGGCTGTTTGCAGTGAGGCTGGCTAGAACAGGTATCTGGGATTTACTTATCTTCTATAATTGAAACTTCGTTGCCTTGAGCAGAGGCCACAGCCGGCCACGGCAGGCAGGAATCTTAGCTTCCTCCATTGCTGGGCCAGCCTCCTGCTTGTTCCAGCTCTGTGGCTGCTGGCCACCATCCTGGCTGGGTTAATTTGCATATAGTTGCTCTGATTGTCTTGTAAGCGTGGCATGATTGTCTGGTGAGCGTGCCTTAAGTGTAGCAGAGTGACACCAATTTGCATATTACTCTTTTATTGGATTAGATGGACTTATATGTAAAACTATAAAACTTTTAGGAGAAAACGTAAGAGACTATCTCAAGGATCTAGGGATAAGCAAAGAATTCTTAGACTTGTTACCAACCCACTCCATAAAAGGAAGAAAAGATACATTAGATTTCAATAGAATTAAGACTTTTGTCCTGTGAAAGACCCTGTTAAGAGGATGCAAAAACACACTACAGCCTAGGAGAAAATATTTGTCAACCACAAATCTACCACTCCTGAGAAAGAATGGGTATCTAGAATATACAAAACCTCTCATACTCAACAGTAAAAAAACCAAACCACTCAATTAGAAAATGTTCATGTTATGAAGACATGTCACTGAAGAGGTCATACAGATGGCAAGTAAGCCCATGAGAAGATGTTTGACATTATTAGCTATCAGGGAAATGCAAATTAAAGCCACAGTGATAGGTGACTATACACCTATCTGAATAAGTGAACTTAAAAAAATAGGATGCAGAGAAATTGAACAACTTATATATTGCTGGTGGGAATAGCAAATGGCACAGCCATTGGGGAAACTAGTTTGTCAGTTTCCTACAAAAACAAACATGCACTTACCATACTCTTGGACCTTTATCCCAAGAAAATGAAAATTTATGGTCTCACAAAAACCTGTTCTTAGAAGCTTTATTAGTAATAGCCCTAAACTGAAGACAGCCCAGGTGTCCTTCACTGGATGAATGGTTAAACCAACTGTTTCATCCATGTTTGGTAGTGCTGCTTGGCAATGAACCATTGATGCATGCAACCACTTGGCAGCACCTACTTGGTTGAATCTTCAGAGATTTAAGCTGAGAGGAAAAAAACCAATCCCAAAGAATTTCATAGTGTGTGATTCCATTTATATAAATTTCCTTAAATGACAAAATCATATAAATGGTGATGGGGTGGAAGGAGATAGGTGTGGCTATTAAAGGGCAATGCAGGTGGGGGGTGGGTGGTCCCTGTGGTGACGGGATATTCTGTATCTGACTGTTTCAATGCTGATATCCTGGTGTGCTATTGCTGTATTGTATATTTGCAAGATGTTACCATTGGGAGAAATTGGGTAAAGGGTACATGGAACCTCTGTATTTTTTCAATGAACTTGCTTATGAGTCTACAATTATGTCAAAATAAAAGGCTTAACTTAAAAAAGGGGAGAAGAAGCTGCTCTCCTGGGCCACAGAGTCACATTAAACCTGAGCTTTTCCCATTATTCTTATCTTGCCTCCTAAATCTTAGCACCTTTTAGAGCATCCTAGCAGGTGACGGAGTTTGTCTGCAGAGTGGTGGGTAAGGTAAGGACCGGGCTCTGGGGTTAGAGAGTTTTGTATTTGAAGTGTAGAAATTAAAAAAAAAACAACACTTTTCTTCTGCCTTTCTAAATTTTTCTTGCTGGACTAGTAATCAAATCAATATGAGACAGATTAACAGGAGAAAATTTATCATGTATGTACACAAGGGGGTTCCATGAGAATATGAGACCTGGGACAGACATGCAGTAAAGGCTTCTGTGCCTTCTGGAGCTAAGGGAAGGGAGGAGGCTGTGGATTGGGACTTCACAGTGCAGGATGCCAATTCACCCATAGATAGAAAAGCAAGTGTTTGATAAGTAAAATGTTTGTGGGGCTATTTTTAGCAATGGGACACAGAGGACTTTGCTACGCTCCTCTCTGCCCATCACACACTGGGTGATGACATCTCCCTTCCTGGCACAAGCTCTCTAAATTCTTTCAGGCAGTTAAGGGAAGATCAAAGGTTCTTTCTCAGTTTTTATGTTTTTAATTTTTTTAACTTATTTTTTAATTACAGTTGACATTCAATATTTTATCAGTTTTAAGTATACACATAGTGGTGACACATTTTCTGAGTCTTTGTTTTTTAAAAAATAACCAATTTAAAATAATCACTATCCCCAAAAGCATGTTTTAGGGGGGCAAATTCTACTCCCTTCAGGATCCTGACCCACCACTCAGGGCCAGGTGGTCTTGGGCATACTACTCACCTCTCTTCTCCAGCATGGTAATTTCTCCTCATAGCTTAGAAAGATTGCATTTTAAAGATTATAGGAGATGTGGCAGAGAATGGAAAGTTCTTGGCATACTAGGGGCTGTGTAATTATCAATTTTTAAGATTGTGATTTTTATTACAAATATGATCTAGAGCTCAGCTTGTTGTGGTGGAGGCACAACTGAAACTCTGGGAGATCCTTCTTTCAGTGCTCCCTCTTCTCTGCTTTGCTGTCTGGTTGGTTAGCTTTCATTCATCCTTTAGAGTCTGCAAGTAGAAAGTCAGAGTCGTTAGTGGGGAATTTATACACTTTCCAAGAGTTTTTTTGAACTGCCAAGTCCAAAGATTTAGGATGTCGTGGTGCTGAAGTAATTGGCTCTCTTAGTCTTGCATTATAAGAAGTTCCCTTTCAGAGTCTAAGGTTGAGAACCGTGAGAGGAACTCTCACATTTAAGTAATTGCTTTAGGAATAACTTACCTTTTAAAAACGTACGCTAGTCGACTTCTTCCTTCCCTCACCATACTGTTCTGAGAATCTCATTATCTATCTTTACAACCCTATTTTCTGAGTTTCTTTCTCCTTTTAACTGTTTCCTGGAGTACCATCACTTAATACTGTTTTCTTTCCAGTTTACCAACTAGTTGGTGTACTTGTTAACACTGAAGAGTTTCTTAGGAATATAGAAATGATTTAATCTTAGGGGAATACAGATATGATTTACTTTCTACCTGTCACAAGTGTTGAAGCATCATGAAACTGGCCTTAGCCAGCTACCTGAAGCAAGCTATACACTCTTTACGGCTATAATATTACTGCCATGATATCAACAGACAGTTCATGACTGGGGATTAAGTCAGAAAGTCTCATTAATATGTTGAATTAATGGCAAGATCAAGATGCTTTCATACCTTCTTAAATGTAACGTTTGTTGTTGTTATATGAATTGGATGGTTTTAGCCATGAACAAAACATAACTCTACAGTTCTCTAACATTGATAAAGTAGGTGTCTTCCAAACTTCTAAAAATATTCCCCCTTCTCCTGGTAGCTAACTAGATAATTATATTATAATTTCATTTTCACAACATGAAGTTTTTTGTTGTTGTTGTTGTTTTGTTTTATTTTTCTTTTTTAAGAACATTTTTATTGATTTCAGAGAGGAAGGGAGAGGGAGAAATAAAAATATCAATGATGAGAGAGAATCATTGGTCGGCTGCCTCCTGCATGCCCCCCACTGGGAATAAATCCTGCAACCTGGGCATGTGCTTTTGACTGGAATCAAACCAGGGACCCTTCCGTACTCAGGCCAAAATTCTATCCACTGAGCCAAATCAGCTAGGGCAGGGCAATAGCTTCTTAAGGAAATTCAGAAATCCAGGAGTGTTGGAGGCATATCACAATGTCAACAAGGGCCATGAAGGTTAACATTAATATATGAACCAGTGGATATAAGTGTGATGGGTATTGCAATTGAACAGGAATAAACTTGCTCTGCCTAAATGTGTTCAAATTCAGATTTTCATAGCATGGAGTTGCTAGTTCTTTTGAAACAAAAGAACTAGCAACCTCCCTCGCCCCTCCAAGTAACTGAGAGAACATTAGGAAATAGAATTGCAAATGTATTTCCATTTTGTCATAAAGAAGCTTAACATTTTTTCCATCAGCAAGAGGTCAGTTAAACTATGACATTTCTCTTGGTTAGACCAGAACTCGAGTAAAAAGGAAATGTTCTCTTATAAGGGCCTCATTCCCTGGAAGAAACCTCTAATGACACCTGGGGTTCTAGCCTTCTCTCTTGTGGTCTCAAAGGTTCTCCTGTTTGGTTATTGAACTGCTGTACAGTAACGATTGTGCTGAGCTTTTCAACCACAGTTTTAAGCCCTCCCTCTCAAATGGAGATTAGAGAGAAGTAAGCAACGTTTTCTCCCCATAATTGAGCCCAAGTTGATTCAGGAGGCTTTGTGTTCTTCATTTAGCTAGTCATCAATCAAGTTACTAACTGCCATTCATTCAGCCCATGTTTGCTACCATGAAAACTGCAAAAGGCCCATCAGACAGTTCCCAGACCTCAAGAAACTTGCCCTCTGTCCTTCTTTTCCTGTCCATTGCTTCCCTCTTCTATCAACTGCCCAAAGAATTTGAGGCCTCTGACTAAGTTTAAAATACTATGCAAGTAATAGAACAATTAATCAGAACATAGCATCATGACCTCCTTGCTAGTATAAGTTGGCAGGCCCCAAGGAAGAAAGGGAATTATTTGGTTTATGTAGCATTCCTTGTCTGACCAGAGAAAGCATCACAATTTTTCCATGCACATGGAATCTCGGAATAAAAACTAAAGATAGAATTTATTGGTTAAAAGTTAATAATGACTTCAGTGAATTTTCAAACAGAGGGATTAAGTATTTGGAGGTAAGGGTGAGAACAAGAGTCAGTTTTGCTTACTCTCCTGTCCCAAGGCTCAGCACAGTGCCTGCTCATAGTAGGTATCTGAGATATAGTTGTTCAATGAAAGTGAACTATTCAATGGGCAGTTTGCACTGACTTCTAATAACAATGAAGACACACTATCTACTCTATGCCTTTGAATATTGTGTTTTCTCACCTTAGAAAGTCATTCTTCTGCCTCTTGTCTACCTCCTTCCCACCTATTAGGTCTCAGATTTAAATCAAATTCCTTTGTTTCAGTATCTAGAGCTCTTCCCTCAGATGGAGAAGATACTATCCCTGTGAGAGTGTCTGGCTTTTCCTGCCTCTTGTAGTAACTTCCGGGAGGCATAGATGATGTTTGACTTTGATTACCTGAGTACTCCAGCCCCTAGCCTAGTCCCTGGCACTTATTAGATACTCAATATCTAATTGTTAAGTGAATGAAAGTAATTAATGGCCAAACAAGGTGGTGAGTTGTGCTTTTAATGAACTTAAACATTTTAAAATTCAATTTATTTAAAAATTTTAAAAGTTCTCCCACTCCTTGCACCTACCAATTTGTTCTCTGTATCTATGAGTTAGATGTTGTTTTCTTGGTTCCACATATAAGATAAATCATATGGTATTGGTACTTCTGTGTCTGCCTTATTTCATTTAGCAGATTGTCTATAAGGTTGCACATTGTTACAAATACAAGATATAATTCTTTCTTATGGCTGAATAATATTACATTATCTATCTATTATCTATCTATCTATAATAGTTTCTTTATCCACTCATCCATTGATAGACATGTGTATTCCATATTTTGACTATTTGTTTTCTTTGCATAAATACCCAGAAGTAGAATTTCTAGATCATATAGTAGTTCTGTTTTTAAATTTTGAGGAACCTCCATACTGCTTTCTGTCATAGCTGCACCAATTTACATTCCTGCTAACAGTGCACGAGGGTTCCCTTTTCTTCACATACTCACTAACACTTACCGCTTTCCTTTTTCATAATGGCCACTATAACAAGTGTGAGTTGATTTCCCATTGTGGTTTTGATTTGCATTTTCTAATGATTAGTGATACTGACATCTTTTCATGTACCTGTTGGCCATCTGTATGTCTTCTTTGGAAAAATGTCTATCCAACATTTTATTCCCATTATTTAATGGTATTTTTGTTGTTGTTGCTATTGAATTGTATGAGTTCTTTGTACACTTTGGATAATAGCCCCTTATCAGATATATGATTTGCAATTATTGTCTTCCATTCAAAAGGTTGCCTTTCATTCTGTGGATGTTTTCCTTTGCTGTGAAAATGAGGATAATGGATGAAAATGAGGATAATGGATGAAAATGAGAATACTGTTAAACATAATAAAAGTGATGGTGATGATTTAAAAAAAGTGATAGCACTATTCTTGAATTCTAACCATGTTCCAGACCATTTCCTTAAATTAGTCCCCTCCCCCCATAACTCTATGAGGAAGACAAAGTTATTATCCCTATTTTACCAATGAGGGATGTGAGCATGACAGAGATTGATGATTTAGGTAGAGTGATGCACTCATTTGGTTGATAGAGCCCAGGCTTCGAATTCACACTCTTAACCACAATGCAAAATTGCCTCCTTATGCTAGTTTGCTGAAGCATCATCAGTTTATGACCCAGAGAAATGAACTGATAGTGTCCTCATTTGTCCTGAATAGTATGATGTTACCTTGTGACAACTCCAAATAGCAACAGTTCCCCAGCTTTTCATTGTAAGGCTTCAGCATATCATTAGCCAGGAGCTGAGGATGTAGAGTCAGAGGCCATATGATGTTTGTTTTCATCTTCAGGGTTGAGTGGAATGCTTTTTGCCCATCTTCTTTGGTGAACAGCCCTTTGCTGAATGCCCTTTGCTGCAGCCCATTTATAAGGAGTCCTCATGTACTTCCTTTGTTCATTTGGAAATCCAATGCTTATTGCAGTGCAGAGCAGCCATGTTATTATAAGTACTTCCTCAGATAAATTAAACGAAGCATGTGTAGTAGTTCTGAACAATCTACTTACCATGTGTGGAATCATGTTTATCATCACCCAAATCCAAAGGCAAAAATAGCACATTTACATCAGTAACTTATTCATAACATCCCTTTCTACCTTGTTTGTTTTATTGATAGGAACCAACTCGAACCCCATCTGTAGCATGACAGACACAAAGGGATAATTTTAAATATTAGGGCTATGATGGGGCGCAGCAATGGAGGCGGATCCAGAACTGAATTTGTACCTTCTGCCTCCGAGTTGCCTTCTGTAGAGACGTGGGTATGGACAGATTTATCTTTATAGATTTGGCTAGCTGCTGTTTCACGGCCTTAAGGTCTCACAAGTAAGTGTGCATATAAGGCATTTTTAAACACATAATATTGACCCAGTCATTTGGGCTTTCGCTTTATGATTACCGAGCTTTCCAGTAAACATTTTTCCTCCATGGATTCTCTCTCCAGGGAGAGAAGGATCATTCTTCGTACTTCTAACCTCTTTAAAAGAATGACCTTCTTGTCTCAAAGAGGATCTTTTGGTTATTGGCAACAAAAATTAATTATCAGAAAGCCAAGTGTTTTTTTAAAGCAAAAATTTCATTTTGGAGGGAGAAAATGTCTAATCACAAGCCCTAGAACATATAAGGTTAATGGCAAACTTGCTTCAAGGACAGAAATATGAAAAGCAAAATTGCTAAATCGGCTGAAGAACTAATCAAGCATATTGTTCCCTTGATTCTAGAAAATTAAAATGAGCCTTTTGGAAGTGTTGAAAAGATGTCCAGGGCACACTCTCAGTTTACTTTGAAATGTGTGTCCCTCTTCCCTGTGGTTCCAGAGGCGCTGGTATGTGCTAGAGATGGTGGCGACTGGTGGAATTCTGTTCTCAGGCTGAGGCTCAGTATCTTTCCAAGTGACAGATGGTTCCCTCTGCTGGCTGGACTTAAATTCAGCCCTCTGAGCTGAGCCAGCCTGGGAGGAGTCACCACCAGTCTCACTGATCATCAAAACAGTTTTGAGTTTCATCCTTAAAACACTAACCATCTGTGAGTAGTTGAAGTGTTTGCTATTCCTTGAACACACCAAGCTTTCTCCTGCCTTGGACCTTTGCATCTTCTGTTCCTTCTACCTGGAACTTCCTTTATCCAGAGGTATCTTCTGCACCTCATTTCATCTTTCCTGAAAGGTTACCCTCTCAGTGAGATCTTTCTTGATCTCTTTGCTTAAAAATGCTACAATTTCCCCAAACTCACTATATTCATTTGCTGGGGCTTCTGTAACAAAGTACCACAAATTGGGTGGCTGGGGACCATAGCATTGATTGTCCCTTAGTTCTGGAAAAGTGGGAGTCTAAAGCCATGCTCCCTCTGAAACCTGCAGGGTGGACTCCCCCGCCTCCTCCTGGCTCACTGGAGTGGGCTGTCTGGGCCTCCTGGGCTCACAGCTGCACTGCTCGCCTTCTCCCTGTGTGTCTGCTGCCACATGACCACCTTCTGGCAAGGACGCCAGTCACATTGGAGTAGGAGTTGGTTCTACTCCAGTATGACCTCACCTGAATTAGCTACATCTCTTATGATCCTATTTCCAAATGAGGTCACATTCTTAGGCACTGGGGATGGGACTTCAGATATCTTTATTTTTTGGGGTGGAGAGCAGAGAGAGCCCTAATTCAATCATAACCCTCAGTATCTCCTTTCCCACTCTGTTTCTCCAAGCACGTGGCACTCTGTTTCTCCAAGCACTGTTTCAACCAAACACGCATTTTGTGGTTTTAGGTTTATTGTCTGCCTTCCCAACCAAAATGTAGGCATGAAGGTGGGATTTTCACTGCTGTAGAGAACAGTGCCTGGCACCTTAGTAGAAACTCAGTAGTTATTTGTTGAATGAATGATGATCTGTGTTCAGTTATTACACTGAGCAGGTCACACAGTATTGTATAAACAGAAACCATTAGATAAGAAGAAAATAATTACCTTTAAACACATGCGAGGAAGGGAATAGGCGCTTGTAATTATGACCTTTTCATTACGGAGAAGGTGAAGCAGAGGCGGAGGTCAGAGCCACGAGGGCCTGACAGCAGGAGCGTTGGTACACCGCACTGAGTGGGTCGTGGGCAGGTGGCCTTTCTGGCCTCCTGTCCCTCCTCTGCCCCAGAGCTGGCCCTGCAGGTTGGGTGGGGCTCAGGGCTCTCACTGCCTGATCATCTAACTCGTACCAGGAACTGTGCTGGGTACTTTGTCCTCATTTTTAAAAATGTATCCTTTTGATAGATATATCTGTCACATGTTATGGCCACTTGACAGAGGTGGAAAGTGTATGAGATACCGAGATAATGAATTGCTGGAGGCAAAGACCAAAAAGTAGTTAGCGTAATAAATGTGAGAAGTCCATCAGAAGGCTGATGGACTTTGGGGCTTTAGCAAGGGCTAAAAGCTATGCACGGATTGTTATGTCGAGACAGTGGGGGCTGAAGGCTATCTCCTAACCTGATAATCTTTCACTGTTTATTAAACTTTACCTTTGATATGTCTGTTTACTTTGTTGAAGTACAAATGTGTATTCTAGTAAGTAAGAAGCCATGGTTCCACAGATTCAGGGAGCCACTCCACTAGAGTTGTGAGGCCTCCATCTGGCTTTTCCCCATGCCTGCTAAATTTTTATTATCTAGTATATCCATTTGCTCCAAGCCAGATTCTGAATCCTTGTTGCAAAAGGCCAAGGCAGTAAATGGGTTACTAAGGATTCAAACTCAGGCCATGTAGACCAAAACCCCTTGTTCCTTCTGTTGTCAAATTCCCTCAGAGTCTGTGGACACCAGGGTTTCAAAGCCAAGGAAGAAAATTGACCCACAGAATACTCTTCAGACAGATGGTTTGGCGCAGACCACCAAAAAGCCAGAGAATTTGTCCTACCCGACTCGTGGGTCGGCCTCATCTTTTTGTACAATACAAAGTCCCAGTGCCTGGTGCCAGGACTGGTAGCTCTGAGGTGGGGCGATAATGCAGAGAGCAGTTCTAGAGAGGAAATGAGAAGACGGAGTGTCCAGGCTCTGTCTGTCTCTCCCTCATGGACCTTGTGTGAGTCGCATAGGTCAGTCTTGAACCACAGTCTCTCTCATGCAGAATAATTTACTACCTACAGGGATCATGTGTGTGCCTGTGTTCTGTCCTTTTACCCATACCAGTGTGGCTGCTAACTCTGTCTTTGTGGGAAAGCGCCTAATTGAGTTGTACCTAGAAGCCATTCAGGTCACTGCTGAAATCATCCGAATTTCTTGTTTTTGGTGTAGGTATCCCAGGACCACCTGCCTGGCTCTACCTTCTGTGAAAGCTTTCCGCATCCTGCCACTCAGCACCGAGGAGGCAACAGTAGTTGGTAAAAGTTTACTTACTTTTACATTATTTAACAGAATTTGTTATAATTGACGTACTCTGGGCATACTTATAATATAACGTAAAATAGAGCGTTTCTCAGGGCTTGTTTCCTTTGAGAATTGATCCTCTCTCGACTTCTATTTGTAGCTGCCGTTTTTAAAATAGGGTATAAATATTATGTCAATTTAGTAGAAGATTGATGCCTTCATGTTTTGAAGGAACCACTCCCCTTCCTTTTTGTGAAGTGTAGCCTGTTACCTGTTTGACATGTTGTTATATTATTCTCCTCCCACCAGACAGCGACACATGTTTACTAATTGCTATGTGTAATGTCAGGTTAAACAGTTAAGGTCAGGTTGTTATTCTCTGCATGGCTTTGAGAATGATCATGGAATTGGAATGAAATTAGGAGCAGCAGGAGGATGCTTCTGCTATGAAACCCATCTCTGAAAGTGGTGTGGGCCTGTCATTGGCCAGAATAAGTCCTAGTGGCCTGTGTTAGCAATAACGAAGGATAAATCTTACAAAAAGTCTTGAGGAGAGGGCAAACTAGTCCCTTGTCTTTCTGTGTCTTTGAATGGTTTCACTGGCTGTCTTGAGTATACAGAAATGAGCTGATGTGATGAAATTTCCCTGGCATGATGTCAGCAGACTGTGTTCGTAACCCCCCTGGATTTCATGCATCTATACATACTCCTGTCCTTTTCTGTCACCCCTTCTCATCTTTACTCCCTTAGCAGCATTTCCCACTGTGAGGACTCAGGCAAACGGTTTTACACATTTAGTAAGTACAGACATTGAGCAGCCCTGTGCCAACACACAAAGGTACTGTATTCCTTTGGTTACTTTAGTCAAGACCTTGTCTCCGGCTTCCACTTTATATTGCCTGCGTACTAACGGTAGACCCTGCCTTCCTTTCTCACCCCACAGTCACACCCTTGGGTTTATGCAAAGTTTACAAATTAGGCAGGATTGCTTCTAGAATTTGTAAGACTGTGAGACATTGCTGCATCTTGTAGACATATCACCAAATGCAGATTGTGGTGGGAGGAGGAAGTGTCTTCACTCCTTATGTGCCCAATTCCTCTCTGCTGAACCACCTGCCTCCTTAGAATTTACCAGGAACAGAAGGTGTGAGGACAGTAAGTGTGTTGACATGGAGCCTTGGTATCACAGCCTCTTTACTGGAGTCTCCGCATGGAATTGTTTGGTCTTGTGCTATTGTTCTGGCTACTGTTTTTAGCTATGAAGCAAGGCTTTAAACACACACACACACACACACACACACATACACACACACGAAAACTGTCAATATAAAATATGCATGCGAAGGAGGGGCATTTTAATACCAGTAATTAGTGGAAAGAGGAATTGTAGAATATAACTTTGAGTGTTAGAGTCCCCACTTATTCCTCCTACTTGGAAAGACTTCTTTTCTTTCTTTTTTTTTTTTAACTTTATTGTTTAGATTATTACAGTTGTTCCTCTTTTTCCTCCTATAGCTCCCCTCCTCTCAGTTCCCACCCCACCCTCTGCCCTTACCCCCACCCCCACCGTCCTCCTCCATAGGTGTACGATTATTGTCCAGTCTATTCCCACATCCCCAACACTCTTTTTCCCCCTAAAATTGTCAGTCCACTCTCTTTCTATGCCTCTGATTCTATTCGATTTACCAGTTTATTCTGTTCGTCAGATTTTTTTATTCACTTGATTTTTAGGTTCACTTGTTGATAAATATGTATTTGTTGTTCATAATTTTTATCTTTACTTTTTCTTCTTCCTCTTCTCAAAGGATATCTTTAGGCATTTCATATAATACTGGTTGGGTGGTGATGGACTCCTTTAGCTTTTTTTTTTTGTCTGTGAAGCTCTTTATCTAACCTTCAATTCTGATGCTGTGCTGGGTAAAGAAATCTTGGTTGTAGATTCTTGCTATTCATCACTTTGAATATTTCTTGCCACTCCCTTCTGGCCTGCAAAGTTTCTGTTGAGAAATCAGCTGACAGTTGTATGGGTGCCCCTTTGTAGGTAACTGACTGGTTTTCTTTTGCAGCTTTTAAGATTCTCTCCTTGTCTTTTGCTCTTGGCATTTTAATTATGATGTGTCTTGGTGTGGTCCTCTTTGGATTCCTTTTGTTTGGGATTCTCTGTGCTTCCTGGACTTGTAAGTCCACTTCTTTTACCAGGTAGGGTAAGTTTTCTGTCATTATTTCTTCAAATAGGTTTTCAGTATCTTGCTCTCTCTCTTCTTCTGGCACCCCTATAATTCTGATGTTGGTACGCTTGAAGTTGTCCTAGAGGCTCCTTACACTGTCTTCATATTTTTGGATTATTTTTGCTTATCCATTTGGGTGTTTATTGCTTCTTCATATTTTAATTCTTTAACTTTATTCTTGCAATCCTCTAGTCTGTTGTTGGATCTCTGTATAATATTCTTTATTTTAGTCAGTGTATGCTTAGATTTATTGAAGGTCTCACTAAGTTTACCAGTGGTTTCTAGAAAAATTTTGAAAAATCTTATAACCGTGGTTTTGAACTCTATATTCTGTCATTTGCTTTCCTCCTTTTCTGTCATTTGTGATCTGTTTTGTTTTGTTTTGTTTTTGTCTCCGCATTCTGGCTGCTTCCCTGGGTTGATAGAGTAGCTTTCTGTGTTAGGTGATCACTGAGAGGAATTGACCTCCAAGCCATTTGGTTATGAGAATCAGCTGTGTCTACAGTGGGAGAACTTCTGTGCTGGAGACACCCTTATGGGGCAAGAGTTGTTTCAGTGGGTCTTTGGTGCTCACTGAGTCTGCCCTCTGAGTCTGTCCCTTGTAAATCTGAGGAGTTGTGTTTAGGATGGTACCACTGTGACCACTGGGTACACTGGCTCTTGTATCTACAAGGAGCTGCTATTTTAGCCTTTGCCTGAGGCTACTAAGCCTTTTATATGCAAAAGCCTCTGCAGGCGGCTTGGGTGGGGCAGGGTCTCAGGGAGTCCACAGGGTGAAGCAATCAACTATGGCTGCTTCTCAGCCCTGCCCTAAGAGGCACTGGGTCTCAAGCCGCTCTGGAGTTCCTCCCAGTGCCAGATGGTGTCAAACAGTGCCAGACAGTCCAGCTCCTCTCCGTGTGGTTCTGAGTCCCCAGAAACTCACCTGGAACTGGAGTTCAGAGCCGTCAGGAGCTTGTGCCTCCCTCCAGTACGAAATGCTGCCAGCTCTTTCCACGAGCTCCATTGTGTGCGCCTCCGTACCTCTGCACTTTATTTCCGCAGCTCCTCTGAGTCTCAGTCTCTTTCTAGTTGTAGAATTTCCACTCAGCCAGCCTTCTTGTGGGTCTGGGTAGTGTCTGTTTTTTCTTTTCATTGTGATTTTGAAATGGTTGTGCCCGGCCGCAATTCCAGTGTTTACCTATGCTGCCATCTTGGTTTCTCAATCAAGACTTCTTTTCTTGCCTAAAGTAAAGAGCATGTACTCTGAGCCTCAGATACACACACTCTACTGCCTTTCCTCTGAGATGACTGACTTGGATTTCTGTAGTTGCTGTGTGATCTCAACTCATTTAACCTCTCTGAATTCTTGTTTCTTCTCTATAATATGAGTCTGATTATAGGAATTACCACATAGAATGATTATGAAAGATTGAATGACAATTTATGTAAAATGATTAGCAAGATGCTAGGCATATAAAACCTCTCAAGAAATGAAGCCTTAGGAATATTATTAGGAGGAATTGCGCATGTACCAACTCTGTGTTGGTATTTAAGGATGTTATATTCAATCTTCTCTTTATCTTAGTATATTATCTATTGACGTTTCCAATGAGGCAAGGTATAGAGATATCTGAGATGAAAAATATAAGGTAAAATAAAGAACATGGCAAAAATACCATGTAGATAATCTTTGTAGCTACGATCCTGCACAGCCTCTTTGCTCTGAGATGAATGCTGCCCATCGATGGGCATGATCTCATTGCTGTTTATCATTTCACTTTGTGCTGTGCTTTCTTTCCAAATCTCCGCATATACTTGGCAAGTTGATCAGGGAAGCTCTGAGTCTGTTTACTTGAAACCGGAACCCATTATCACTTGATGAGGTTATGGGTGAAGGCTTAGTATTTTGAGCAGAGGAACTAAGAAAAACAAAGGAACATTTTCTAAATGTTTCTACTTGTTTTTGTTTATACTATGGCTCTTCTGAAACTGACACAGGTGACAACTACAAAGAAGGGGGCGGGGAATTACCTGGTGCCATTGGACAGTGGAAATAAGCCAGCAGGTGGCAGAGGGGCATTGAAATTCAGAACTTGGAAGCAGGGACCAAGCTGAGTGAGTTCCCTATTTGACAACTGGTGGACTAAAGGCAGGCTGAGTTACATGACTCCCGGTAGCTAATGCCAGTAGAAAACCCACTGTCATTTTGGTTTGAAAACCCAAAAAACAGAGTTCAGGGTAAGCACAGTCCCTGGAAAAAGCAGCTAGAGTCCTGGAAAAGAGAGATGCAGACAAGGGAAAGTCACAGTTCTTTGTACAAACATTGCCCACATTTTTTTAAAAAAGCATATTTTTATTGATTTCAGAGAGAAAGAGAGAGGAAGAGAGAGATAGAAACATCGATAATGAGAGAGAATCATTGATTGGCTGCCTTCTTCATACACCCTATTAGAGATCAAGCCCACAACCCAGGCATATGCCCTTGACTGGAATCAAACCCAGAACCCTTTAGTCCACAGGCTGACACTCTATCCACTGAGCCAAATTGACTAGGCCTACTGCCACATTTTTGACTGACCCTTGAGCCACACGCCTACTAGCACAGCTAAGATAGAAGACCTGAACTGAGTTTTAAGCTGCCAACCAAAGGAGTTTTCAATTTGAGTGTAACCAGGGAAATTGTCTGAAGAAATAAGTGTTCTTCAAAGAGCATTAAGGCTTCAGACCATATTTGTATTCATATAATCTCATGATACAACCCAAAATGACACAACATATGAAAAACAGAGAAAATGTAAACCCTCTGAAGTGAAGAGGCAACCATCTGAGACGAATCCCAGGATCACCAGATGTGTGATTAGCAAGGATTTTAAAGAAGCTATTGTAACCCCACACAATGGAAGGTCAGAAAAATACACTTACAGTGAATAAAAACACAGAAACAGAAAACAGAACCCAATGGACATTCTAGACTGAAAAGCAGATTTGAAATAAAATTCACTGAATGGACTTCGATCGTTAGAAAGAGCGGGGAAGGTGCCAGTGAACCTGAACAGTGATCAATAGGAATTTTCTTTCCAAAGGAAAAAAGATTTAAACTACTCAAAAGAAAAAAAAAAGGAATAGCGCCTCAGAGACCTGTGTGACAAACATAAATGTCTACCCTATGTGTAATTGGGTTCTCGGGAAGGAGAAAGAGAATGGGACAGAAAAATATTTGAAGAAATAATGGCTAACAATTCTCAAATCCGGTGAAATACATAAATTTACAGATCTAGAAACTCCACTAACCCCAAACAGATACATTTGAAGAAAACCATGCCCAGGCACATCTAAAACTGGACACCAACAATCAAGAGGAAATCTAATAGCAGCCAGAGAAAAATGGTGCATTACCTCTCAGGGTCAAGCTTTAAATACACACTGACATCCAATCAGAAACTACAGAGGCCAGAAAAAGTGAAACAGTTTTTAAAATTCAGAGGAAAACAACTTGTTAAACACTCAGAAATCTATGTACAATAAAAATGTCTTTGAGGATAAAGGCACATTGAAAACGTTTTCAGAGAGAACTAAGAATTCATTGGCAGCAGATCTGCACCAGGAGAAATTCTACAGGAAGTTGTTCAGGCTAAAGTGAGGTAAAGTGGGAGTTTACACCTGCAGGATGGAATGAAGACTGTCAGAGATTGCAAATATAAAATAGTATTTTTTCATTTTAGTATCTTTAAAATACATAGAATTTTTTTAATGAAAAAAATCACAACACTGAGGTATCTATAAGGTGCTATGTACAGATACAGAACATAGGACAATTCTAGCATAAAGAATGGAGGGTGTGTGGTAAATGGACTTATACATTTGCCAGGCTTTCAAATCTTATATGAGTTTGTATGAAATTAATTCTAAATAGACTGTGAAAGGTCAATAATTTTACTCTACAGAACAGCCACTAATAGTATAGTAGGTAAAATAGAATACTAAGCATTTTTTTAAATGATCCAAAAAGAATGCAGGAAAAAAGGAATAGAGGACAAGAAATAGAGGAGGCAAACAGGAAAAAATTAAAATTCTATCTGTATATGCAACTATATTACTATTAATAATAAAAAGGTCATTCCATTAAGATGACATAATTATAAATGAGTATATTTGTCTGATAAAATTCCAAGTGAGATCACATTATTTTTGAGTCCAGAGGTTTTTGAGGACTAACTCAACTGTGAGTTAAGAGACATCGCTTTAAGCTAACAATCATTTAACAAAATCAACAACTATTTAATAAAACATATGGAATCTTGCTTGTTGCTTCCTTACTAGCTAGCTCAGAAATCTGTACTTCATTTGTGGTGGTGTATAGCCAATTTAAAGTCAAATTAATAGAATATAAATGGAAAATTTGGAAACAAATCCTCTTACCACTGCTGCTAATAGAGTTACAAATACACCTGGAGCACAAAAATTGACTCCGAGTTTTCTGGTGGATGGAGCAAAGAGGGAAACATAGATGTTTCATGTTAGAATTATTTCACATAATACAGATCATGTATCATATAAATGTACACTCGAAGCTTACATGACCCTATTAACCAATGTCACCCCAGTAAAATAAGCAATATTTTTTTAAAAAGAAAATTTTCATATGATATCTAAGATCCCTTCCTGTTTTTCAGATTTTATAAAAATGGGGTAATAACACCTATTTTTTTCAGAATCTTGATAAGTTTAAATGAGACCACATTGGTGCATAAATGTTAGCCTATTGCTTTCCTTCTTATATAACTCCAACTAAGGATCACAGTAGGAATTTCAGGAAAGTCAGACTATAGTTAACTTCCTTAAAACACCATACTCTGAACTTCTATGGGTCAACTTATTTCAGTACCCCAAATTTCAGCAACTGTAAAAAGCATTATACAATCTTCTCCATACAAAGTAGATGTGATTGTCCACAGTTTACAAATTAATAAACTCTATTCTAGAGAAGTGATGTACTTGACCAAGGCCATAGAATGGTTTTAGTCAGGGTTTGAACCCCTACCTATCTGTCACTGAAGCCCATGTTTTTTCAGTACATGGCACTGCTTCTAAAATACTGAATAACTTAATAGCTAGGCAGCCTTTGTATGGTTCATGCAGGTTACTTGGCAGTGCTTGTGAAGAATCGGCACACACTGGGTGAGAATCTGTGTAATGTGGCATCACCAATGGAGTCATGGCTCAGGAGACTCCACAGAAACCCTGACAACATCAGAGAACCTTTAAATGTCCCTATTTTGTGTTCATACTTTGTTTTTAAAAAGTAATTTTTTTTCATCCAGACTTGTGGACTTAGAGAGTGACAAAGAGTAAGGTCACCCGGGACAAGCAGTGACAGCTTTGCCAATACAGTTGGAATGTTTCTGAACTGTAGAGCTTACTTAATGAAAAGAGACCGTAAAACCTTTTCACTAATGTGTAGTGCTCTCTTGTCAGTTTGACATGAGCAAACTGTCAGCCTGCCGATTACCATGCATACACTATGTGCTCATTAAATCATGCACTCTGGGTTTCTCCAGGGTGTCAAACTGCTTAATTGAAAAAATGTCTGGTGTCACTCTTACAGGAAAGAGACAGAAATCAAAGGCCTGGAGAGTTTACTCTTAATATCCCAGAGGTTGCTTTTAACTGCAGCTAGAAATTGTCTTGCTTTACAGTTTTGATTAAGAGACTATTGCTTCTGCATCTTTTTGGTTTTGTTTATAATTCAAACACTGTAATTATAATGGAGTTGCTTTTATAATAGAGCTACTAAATCACTCTGCTAGCCGACAAAAACCAAAGGGAAGGGCTAGCCTTTTTTTGTGCTGTAACCATGAGGCCCAATTGGGGCTGAATGGGTCTTTGTTTTGCCTAGTCTCTCCTGCTCTGTTTTCATTTTTGGATGTTTAGGCCTTTTCATCGCCTCAGTAGGTGGGTTAAAGAGATAACATTCTCAGGCCACATGTATTACTTAATTTGTTTGTATAGTATCTTTAAAAAATACCAGTGCTCAAGCTTCACCCCAGACCAGATAAATCAAGATCTTTAGAGGGAACCTTTTTTGAAAGCTGATTGGTTCTAATGGGTGCCAGGGTCAAGAGAGGGGCTTAAGTTGATTCCCGTTGTCCAGGATTTCAAGGCAAGACTCATTCAGCAGCTGTTATCAACTAGCATTTCCTCTGGAGGGATATAAACCCTCAGGGTTTCAGAAGATTAAAATTCTGCTTTCGGGGCTCTACTTAGATCTGTTAAATGAGATTCTTTGGATATAGGAACTTAGAGACCTCCATTTTAAACAAGAGCTTTAGATGATTCTTATGCACTAGGGTTTGAAAATTTGCTAGGAAAGCAAGGTTATCTTTTTGAGTGAAGTTGGTGGAACTACAGAGAAAAGTGCATAAATCACAGTAAAATTGCAGCAGGCTTTATGTTAATAGCAGGAATTTTGGTACAGTCATTTGGGCTAACGGGGATTACCCATGGGTACAGTAGCATCAGCTTTATTTTGGGGACCCACCCCCGAGTGCCATATGAGTGAGACCTGGGAATGGGTCAGACATTTCACAGCTTCTTTCACCTTTGGATACCCAGACCTACGAGAGGAGCCAATGTGTTTTCAAGGGCCTTGAAAAATATTGAGCACTGAAAGGAAAAGAAGCATTGTTTTGGTTTCAGAATATGGAGAAATTCCACAATCAGAACAAGTAGATAGTTAATGAAATGTCTAACAAAAGGGAACATTATGCTTTTGTCATTAATTACTAAATTCAGTAAGAGCTACATTATGAGTTAGCTTTTCTCACTTCTTAAAAATTTCTGAAAATGCATGTGAATGTTGAGAAATTTTAAAATTAAGAAAGATTATATATAACCAAATAATTTCAAATGTAAAAATACAAAAATATTTTCAAAGACTTCACATCTAATAGTTGTGTAATATGACATATCTTTCATAAAACATGGGGTTAAGTCTCTCAAGGAGAATGTGCTAGGAAGGTCATATATGTATACCCCAAAGTACACACTTCAAAATTAAAGATATCTAGTGGTTCTGGACTTCATTCTCATTGACAAGGCCATCAAAATATGCTTAAGTAACCTGCTGAAGGTGCAGTTGAAGCTAAACTTAACATTATTTATCACCTTCCCTTCTCTAAAAAAAAAATGCCAAAAAGATAGAAGAAAAAAGTATTCGTTTTAGCTCCATATTGCACTACCTTTAAAAGTACATCACTTGCTTAAAAGTTGGGACATTAATGAGCATGAGCTGAGACTGACAAGGCAAATTGCACACTATGCTTCTTGCTCAGAAAATTACCCCTAAGAAATTGTGATAATAGCAGGGAAAAAACACATGACTAAAATAAAAGACAGAGAAGTATGTCACTGGAAATTCAGAGTCTCTGAGGTCAATAGAAAGCTAAATATCTCTTTTGAATTCATGCCATATTCATACTTTGGACTTGATTACATATAAGGTCCCTAGTTTCAGGATTTTCTTGATCCATAGATTATGATTCCCGATACTAACGTCTTCCTTATATCCATCTTCCTCTTTTCTTAGCCCCCTTTCTTAGTTGGTTTACCTCCATTTTTTACTGTCTCTTTCCCTAGAATGTAATCTCCAAGAAAGCATGAATTATGGCTACTTTTCACTAAATCAATCCTAAGGAAGAAATGACGACAGCGATCACTTCATTCTTGCCAGAAATGATCAGTCAGAAGTGTTATGCTATTAAGAACAGTGTTATAGACACTTAACTGGTCAGGAAATATTGTAGAACATCTTTTTTAAATACAGGATTCTGCAACTCCAAGTCATTAACACATGAGGATGGGAGGGAAGCCACATTCAGATATCACCTAGACCGCCCTTACCTCCCTCAGCACTCAAAGGGTAAAAATGCCTCCCACATCCACTTTTTCATAAATAAGATTTCTAGAGGGATAAAATGGTTAATTGTTTAGTTGAAAATGACTACTTTATACTTCTGGAGAAACGCCTGCACATTTCTTGGCAATACTTCAACCGATGAATAATTTAGGAGATGATTGACTGGAGAATGGAAGTGGAGCTAATCGCCTCACTTTCCTCTTTATTATTTCAGACAAATTGGTAAGTCGTAGTGGAGGTGTGGGATGTTTCTGGGTCAACTGACCAGAAGCTGTGAATTAAAAATGGAGGGAGATATTTTGTCTCTCAGCGTCGACCTTCCCCCTTGTAGAGCTGGATGGCTTTGTGATTTGGTGCTCTGTGAGGATCCTGGCAAAGTCTCCTGAACTGCAGAAGACTCGGTGCAACTCTGCTATGTGCCATGTCACCTCAGGTGCTGGTTTGGATAACACAATCCTAACCTTATCTAGGTCAAAAATCTAGCAAGAGAGACGTATATACCATTATCCTACCAGGTAAAAGGTGCTGAGTGTTTTAGGAGAGGGATGAGAACACATTCCAAGGGAGCCATCAGCTTATGGGTTAAAGTGTGGGATCCACCTAATCGGGAAGCAGTGGTTTGCAGCAATGTGAGAAAGCCAGACTATCTAGTACAGATGATGCGTGCTGTTAGCAGTGATTAAAATGAGAAAATGGAGAAAGGAATGCCGGCATGAGAATCTGGTTCCAGTTTTCAGGGCTACATCAAGCTCTAGGTTAGTATTCAGAGAGATAGGATTCAGATAAATAGGAAGTGAGCCGCAGACTAGAGGGTTTAGGTGGAAGTTTCTACTTGTTCTTGAGAGGTTATGGCTTTAACAGAAGTCAGTTTCATTGTATTGTGGTTGCTGCAAGGGATACGGATGTTCTTCTACCTATAAGGGAGGCATGGCTGAGCCCCTATCTGAATCTCACAAATTCTGAAGAGAGGTGGGTTTTTCATCTAAATAAAATGTTACCTATTTGATGCCAGATCTGCGTCCACTGGCTGAAGTTTTTGCTAATATAATCAGGGCCTACATGTGAGGATCCACCTTATGAGCAGAGAGTTATGAAGGCCACCCTTCCCCCCAGGTCTCCTGTGGATTTAAGTAACTTCCAGAATATTTATGTTTTCAATGTTATGGACTGCATTTTGTCCCTCCAGAATTCATATGTGGAAGCCCAACCCAAAATGAGACTGTATTTGGAGATGGGGGCTTTAAAGAGGTAGTTAGGATTGAATGAGGTCAGAAGAGTGGGACCCTAATCCAGTTGGACTGGTGTCTTTATAAAAAGAGGAAAATTCACCTGGGATGCGCAGGCACAGAGAAAGACCACATGTACAGCAAGAAGGTAGCCTTCTGTGAGCCAGGGAGAGAGGTCTCAGGAGAAACCTAATCTGCCGACTCCTTGATCTTGGACTTTCACCCTCCAGAACTGTTAAGAATACATTTCTGTTATTTAAGTCATCCAGCCTGAAGTATTTTGTTATGGCAGCCCTAGAAGACATAAGAAGTTATTGATAAATCCCCCTGGTGGGTTTGATTTGTGAGTCTAAGTCAATGACACACTAAGTTGAACTCTTAATTTGAGCCAAAGAAACTATGAATGTCCTTATCATTAAGTACCAGTAGTGTCCGGCATAAGCATAGCATAAAGCTACTCATCTATGCAGAGCATTTTTTTTACCCAACCACCTACTTATTCAACAACTATTCATTGAGTGCCTACTCTGTGCCAGTGATTCACATGTTATGCTTAGAAGGAGCCATCAGTCTAGAAGAGGAAATGTGTCTCCCACCCCAAAAGGCACATAAAATACTGTCATTTGTTTGCAGAAATGCCAGTGGTGTGCCAAGAGTGCAGGGATTTCTTGCAATTGAAATACAAGGAAGATGCTCTGCAGAGGTGGCTGTGAAGTAGGGGTCCGGTCAGGCAAGGATGGGCAGTGGGGGAGGACAGCTGAAAAGGGGAAGGAATGGTGAGCAAAGGCCTGGAGGCAGAAACCCTGGAAAGTGCATGGGGGTATGTACACCGTGACTGAAATGCAGAGCATTTCCTTTCAGACTCAAAGAGCTACTTAAAATAAAAATTTTTATTGAACTTAGAGAGAGGGGGAGAGAGAGGAAGAGAAAGATAGAAATGTCAATGATAATAGAGAATCATTGATTGGCTCCCTCCTGCACGCCCCCTACTGGGGATTGAGCCAGCAACCCGGGCACCTGTCCTGACTAGGAATCGAACCAGTGACCTATTGGTTTCCAGTTTGATGTTCAACCACTGAGACATCCTGGCCGGGCTCAAAGAGCTTCTTTAATAAAGGAGTAATGACACCTAGGAAGCATTTTATGTCCATTATTAACCCATATTCATAATAACCCGACAAGGCAGGTGCTAATGTTATTCCAATTTATAGTTAGGGAAGCAATTTGTGAGGCATAGATGGGTTAAATTACTTACCAATTACCAGTAAATGGTGGAGCTGGGATTTGAACCTAGGAATCCTAGCTTCAGAGCTTTTGCTTATATGAAGGAGTCCTGATTATCTAAACCAAAGTCTGAGGGAGGTGCTGGGTGTCAATAGATTTGTAGACAGGGCAAGGAACAGAGCTCTGAGATATGGGCAACTTATACTCTTTGGAGGAAAGAGAAGGGCAAAGCCACTGCCTCCAGTAACCATGAGGGGATCGCCCTTGACCACCTTCTTCTACGTTAGTCATTTTTGCAGACATTCGTGGAGATAAATCATTGGTGCAGGAAACAAAAGTGTTTTTCAGGCACTTTGCTGCCCTGGTTAGCGTAGGACAGGGTTATGAAAGGAGCTTTTCTGTGTCCGCTGCCTTCCGGGGTTACATTCTGTGTGACTCCTCTGCCTCAAAATGGAGCTTGTTAGTTGCGTGTCATTCCAGGTTCGAAATTAGTTGCATGTGTTTGGTTGGGTGCCAATCCCCAGGGTGCCAGACCTCAGTGGGGGAGCCACTGTTTGTCATGAATTAGTCTTTAAATAAAAGCAAGTTTTAAAAATGGAGCATGCTAATTTGGGTTTTGCTAACCCCTTCTGAAGAAGGCTTGGCCTGTTCGGTGCCAGCTGGCTGAGTTGGCATTCAGCGAGAAACTGGGTCCCTACCAAAAATCTCATTGCTTACTCCTGCCCCTTTGAGAGCAAAATGGCAATGAGGAGCTGGCTGGCACTGAGAAGCAAGGTGAAGCAAGGGGCAGGGACAATGAGTAATCGGTGGTTAAAGGACTCACACTGCCACGGCGTGCCCAGTTCTCTCACTGCTATAGAAATAAAGTCTGCCCCTTCCCCACTCATGCTGTCCTCAGCTACCCATTCAGTGACTCTCAACATGAAAGGCTTCCTTATCCAACTGCCTATACACTGCACCCTTTATACTCTTCCAAGTCATACTTAAGGGATTATCACTGCAGCTTTTACTTCCCCCAGAAAGAGCTGAATGAGCGTGAATAGGGCGGAAGAGACTTCAGTGAGAAAGTGTCCTCCACCTCAAAATGCTCACAAAACCCCTAATCATGATGGAAGAATGCCATCCTGTTTTTGGTGGTGGCTGGCTACAAATGCACTGATTACCAATATGGTACATATAGGCAGCCCTTGCAGCAGCCCTGTCACACGTGCAACCTGGTATTAGAATGTGGGCCCTGGTTGCCTTCACCTGGTGCCTTTGCACTTTAAGGACCATCCTGCCGGGCAATTTTTTTTTATTTTTTGCTACACAAACTTTATTGTTTCCATTTGATCCAATACATGGGAGAGGTCTATAGATGGTTAAAAGAATGGCTATTAGTTTGGGGGAGTGGCTCAGACAAAAGCAAGACACCAGGGGAATGCAGAGGGGCCCCTCAATAGCCTCTGGGCTCCAAATGCTCCTAGTCTTCTCTTTTGAAGAGATGGTTGCTGAGTCCAGCCTGGGGGCCTGCAGCCTGCAGAGGTCAGTCAAGTAGCCTCCCATCTTCTTGATGAGTTTCACCTGCTCATCCATGAAGTCATCAAGCTGAGGGTCTGCACGGTTAGGACCCAGGGCCTGTAGCTCCAGAAGGGCCTAGATCAAGTTCTTCTCCAAGGCTATGGCAGCTTCCTTGTCGTTCTGAGTTTTGCCGATTCCTCCTGGAAGAGGGTGTGGCCACCGAGCTGGTTTTGCATCTTCAAGAGATGCTCAGCGCCCTCACACTGCACCAATTCGAGGAAGAAAAGGCCCAGGCTTTCCAGAGCCACATGGATGCAGTCGAAATAGAAGCCCAGCAGGAGGTAGGTGTAGGAGGCCTGCAGATGCAGAGTGGCCAGTGGCCAGGGGGTTGACAGCAGCCTCCAGCTTGATGGAATAATTCTGATGAATCTGGGAGCTCATGCTTGTTCGGCAGTAAGAAGTTAAGGTAAAAAACAAACAAACACAACAAAACGGTTTAGGCTAGTCTCAGGGGTGAGGGTGGCTAAGGTGATCCTGAAGGTGGTGACTGGAAAAGACATTGGAGGGTGGTTGGAGTCTGGAAGAAAGAGTGTCCCTGGTCTGTTCTGTCTAAACACATCCGGGGACACCAGGGGCACTGCCTCGCCCATCAAGGTTTTGGTTCTTGAAAGTCACACTTGGCCCGATAAGTGCTAATGGAAGATTTGCTTTCTTACATTTTCCGGGTAGGTAACCTAGTCATGAGAACTGGCAACAGTGATGAACCAAGTGAGAACAGGAATTGTCTATGTATGTATGTATGTATGTATGTAAGTATGTATGTATGTTTTGTTTTGCAAACATGCCTTCATTTTCAAATAGGTTTGCTCAGTATTGGGGAGAGGAGCTTCATGCTTAGGCGAGACAGAAAAGGGATTTAAGCTGTACATTTGTTCTCAAGGTTCAGGAGGATGGAAGCTTCTTCAGGGAATGTCTGTGCAGCAGATTGCTGAGAAGTGGGAGCTGCCGGGTTGCTAATGTGGTGTACAGTAAGTCTCCTGGAGTCAGTGTTTTTTCAACCTTCTTACCTGGTGCTGGTGCCTGTTCTTCTGAATGCAGCACATTAACTTGACTGATAAACCGACATCTTTCCCTAAGAGACTCGGCCTGAAAGCCTCCTGGCAGGACAGGGATTCGGTTTTGCTTTTTTGCGAACATTGAGGCAACTTTGTCAATGAAGGACGTTTGGAACACTTGAGTGCTGTAAATGGTTTTTAAGGCAATGCAGCTTGCAGTTTCTTTAAATGCTCATTTAATATTTGGGGTCTCTGCAGGACAATGTGTTACTTTTAGAAATAAGAGCTGATAACGAGGCCGTGATGTATCTGACAGCCTTGTGGTGGATCTGCTGTGGGATGCGAGCGATTATGTCTGCGAGCTGAAAATACACCAGCTGGGAGTTGTTGTGAAAACATTCCCAGAACACCCTCCGTTAATGGCCCATGGCTTGATCCAGCATCTGGTAAACTAATATATTGTCACTTTTACCATGAAAGTCAGCACAGATCATTAATGATTCCGGCAGCCATTTGTAGTCTTCTCTTGTCTAGAATATGCCAATTACCACGAAATTATTTCCAGTAGCGACATGATTGAATGATAGGAAGCTGACTGAAACTTGTTGGCAGAAATTCTTTCCTAATGACAATAAGACCTATGCATTGGAGTCCTTGCTGGGCTCCGTTAAACAAGAAGGCTGGATGTGATATGTTTCTAACACCCAAAACAATACTCCTTAGGGACTGTGAACTGAAGGCAATCTCACAGATTTGTTTCAATGTGGGAGCCCATCATTTTTCCTTAATTTGCTGGGGGAAGGAATCCTTGTTTGCCATTAAAAATAGTGTTCAGGGACCACTTTGCAATATGTGCACTTTATAATCATCACCAGTATACTGAGCCTATTGGAGTTTGTTTTTTTATCTCACTATACAAAATATCTGAATTTTTAAATGAAACATCTACTCTAATAAAAGAGTAATATGGAAATTAACTATTTCTCTGAGACACCTAAGCCACACCCACCAACCAAGCCATGCCCACCAGCCAATCAGAACGGCTGTATGCAAATTAACCCAGCCAAGATAGAGGCCAGCAGCCATGGAGTGAGCAGTGGCGGGTGTGGCATGGGCAGCAGCGGCAGCGAGGCAGGGGTGGTGGGGGCGGGGCAGGCAGCGGCGTGGGCGGCGGCAGGGGGTGGCCCGTTGGGGTGTGACATGAACCTGTGCGACCTGGACAAGGTCCCTGAGACCCTGGAGTTCTTTGAGCTGCTGGGGCCAGACTACGGGGCTGGCTCCGAGATGTGCATCTTGCTCCCTGTGGAACCTCTGGATGGGTTCCCCATCCAACCCCCTGCAGGGGCCCGAGCTAGAGTCCGGGCTCTTTGAGCCACCGGTGGCAATGGGGGGAAGCCTACCATACCCCAGGCTGTCCTGTAACCAAGAAGCCATTCCTGGCTGTGAGAAGGCACAGGCCGGGCAGAGGGACCCCTCCCCCCACTGCCCCTGAGTGCACAAATTTTTGTGCACTGGGCCCCTAGTTCCATATATAATTATCACTGAATAATGAAGTAATACCATCAATTCCAGTGACCCTAAAAAAGTAGAGAGAGCCAGTTATCGCCATGAGATCGATAAGTTAGTTATCACTTTTCTTTTACCCAATATTGATCTGTAAGGCCCCATGTCCTGAGAATGAATATTAGGTAGTTAGTCCAAAAGTCTAAGAGGAGCATGGAGAGGACAACTGTAGTTCCATGAAAGTAATGCAAGAGCAGGATGGATTAGCCATATTCTGCAAAGATCCGGGGGAACTAATTAACATATTGGACACTTCATGTGGCCCACCTCATATTCTTGTCTCACGATGTTACTAGGGCTGTTGCTGTGGAACCAGCTTCTGGCAGGTTAAGCGGCACCATGTTCTGCCCTAGAGCTGCTCTGACACCCAGTGGAGACCTGGCAGCCTGGAAGTGTGAGAGAGTTGTAAACCTCGGAGTAACCCCTGCCTTGTGGGGGACAGGAACTCCTGAATAAATGCTCTCCTCCTCCGTGTTTGTTTAAATAACTCTGAAGCACATTCTTCATATACATCTGAAGCACATAGGTCTCTCAGAAAGTCCCAGCAAGACAGAATCCCAGTTGCCCACAGTGGAGGTCACTTGAGGATACATCCTTACACTGGGTCTCCCTCCATAGAGGATGCTGTTAGTGCCCCACCATGATCAACTACTCTGGGTCAGCACACCCATGCCCCAGCTGTTTAGAGTGTTGGATGCTAAGGTCTCACAGATGAATGCTTCCCAATAGAATTATACTCTTGACCAAGGACCTCCATAGTCACCGACTCATGGAAGCTGTCAGGGTGAGCCAGCTCTGCATTGCCATTCATATCCTAGAGTTCCTCCTGAGGTTGGGTGAAGGCTCAGCTGAAGCCACAGATTTTCTTGGTTTCCTCTCTGGCCCACCCTACATCCTCATTTCTTTGCAACTTTCTCTTGAGGGCACTCCTTCAATCAATTACTTCTGCCAGAATGCCTGTCTTAGCTTCTACTTCTAGGGAGCCTGATTTAAGACACCCTTCTCCCCTGTTTCCCTCTCTCTGTCTAGTCCCCTAAACCTATTATCTAGGGTTCTTTCTCAAAATAAAATACTTACTTGTAAGCATTGTCTTAAGCTCTACTTTCCAGAGTGAGGTGCTGGAGGGGATGGGGAACCCATCCACTGCAGTGAATGGTATCAGTATGATCTGAGGCTCCACAGTACACTGCCTGCTGGATTGAGTGCACATGGTCCCAGCTGAGTGCCCTACTAAGAGCACTTAGAATCAGTCACCATAAGATTATACAAAAGTGAGTGATTCAGACCATACATGTAGAAGTTGAGAGACCTGTTATGTGGCGATGAAGAAGGTATCAAAGACTTGGTGGAGGAAGAGTACTGAATTCCTGAGAGAAACATTTGGAAGGTAGAGAGGGTAGGAGGAAATTTAGCTTAGAGAGATGACAGGATAGAGGCTCCGAGTGCGCTTCAAGGCACCCTGGCATCACCATCCCCGGGGGAGCATAGGCTTCATGCTGAAGTGTTGGGTATGACCAGAATGTGTTTTCATCCATTTGTTCCACAAATTTCTTTTCAGTAACTTCCACTTCTAGGCATTGTGGTGGGCGCTGGAAGTCATAAACCAAATAGAAGTTGTCCTTGCTCTCTAAGAACTTGCAGGATAGTAAGTACACAAGTAAACAAGGAAAACATGTATAATTACAGGTTTTTTCTCAGGTTCTGAAGGAAATGAAGAGGGTGCAGTAACAGAAAATGACACATACAGTATGTTAGATCAAGTAGGTCAGGAAGTCTTCTCTGAGAAGTTGATGTTTAAACAAAGCTGTAAAGAATGAGAAGTCAGCCTTGCAAAGGGGGGTGGTACAAGGAGGACCAAGTCAGCCAAAGTGATGGTGTATGAAAAGATCCTGAGGCAAGAAATACCTCAGTGAATTAGAGGTACAAAAAGAGGCCAGAGTGCCTGTACAGTACTGGATAAGAAGGGAGTGTACAGATAGGTAGGGATGGGCAGGATTTTATCTTGAATGTGATGTAGTGGAAATGGAATGGAATGAAAGCAATTAAAGGGCTCTAAGGGCAACAGTGATAGTTTCAAATTATGTATTTAAAATATTACTCTGTTGTGTGGAGAATTGGTTGAGGGGAGGGACAAGAATAGATGTGAGAAGGGCAATCAAAAGGATATTGCAATTGTCCATGTGAAAAATGTGATCACTGGTCTAGGGTAGAATTTACTAGAATGTAATTCAAGACAGTAGGAACTTAATCTCTTTATCACTGTTGTACCCAAGTCTACACCAGAGGTTTGTAGGGCTCAGGGCAGGGGTACAAATGGAGGCCACATACCATCTGTCTAAATATTTGAAAGTTACAAATCCAGCTAATAAACTGTTAAAGGAATGTCGACATAACATTTTAACAACAAAAATATAAAGGTGTAAGTGGAGCTATGATTTTTATATGACTGAAAATTGGCAAAATTTCAGAGATAACTGAATTTAATTATTATTGTACATGTTCTATTACTTATTAGGCTTATGGTATTTGGAAGACTTTTAAAAAACAGAAATAATTCATAAATTAGTAATAAGTTTTCCAAGTAACTTTTTTTGTTAACCTTCATCTCAGTAAAATAATTACTGTTATAGTCAACTTTTTGTAAGCATGATTTGTTTCTATAGACAGGAGTGATCTGAGGTCTGAGGTCACATCTATCTGCAGTTCTTCTTGTCCTGCAAGGGCAGAGGCGAGAGGGGCAGCAGCGATGTTGACTCTCTGGTCTTATACGGGAAAAGTTTGCTGACTCCTGGTCGAGAGAATTAAAAATTAACCTGCATTTGTATTCACAGTGTGTAAAATTTGAATATATTTTCATTAAGCATTTAAATGAATTATAAAATTGGGAAAGTTAAAATTATTCCTTGAATGTTTAAAAAAGTTATATTTTAATAAAAAATCAAAATGATTTATTAGAATTAAAAGGCAAAATGCAGAATATGTTAACCAATATAAAATCTTTAAGTCGATTAAATTGCTAGATTTAATTTTTTCATTTTTTGACATTTTAATTAAATCTTACTACATATTTTTATGAAGATAAAACGATTTCCAATTTTGTATTCAAATTTTATATATTTGCCAATGTAAAGAATTGATACCTGGTTTTATGCAAGTTATGTTGCCACCTACATGTATTCAGATTTTAGGAGAGTGTGTTATTTAATATTGCAAAATGTGGCCAAGCTGTTAGGTGCATCAGTTGCGAATGCTGCTGGAATGTGTGAGACCTCCAAAACTATGACGTGGCACCAGAGAGTTCTGTGAAAGGAAAAAGATGTGCAATGTTCTAGGAACTGAGTTTCTTAGGCAAGAATCTGTTGCGCTCATGCTGTTGGGGAGGAAGGATCTGACATTAATTTTTCCATCTCTCACCCAAGCCCTCACTGCCCATATCGCACAACAGTGTGCACCTCTGTTGTCTACATTTTTGCAGTTGCACGATCCACAACTCACAACCCTTGCTGACATTCAGACTTGGCCTGAGTGAAAGGTAGAGGAGGTTTCCCAGGGTGTGGGTAGCACTAGGCACAAGAATAGAAGTTACTGGCTGTGTTGTACGGAAGCCACCAAATCCTGAGTGAAACAGGCTCCGATATGTTTTCTGATCATTTTCAGTGGGGCAACATTTGTGACATGGAGGCCCCTCGAAAGTGTAGAATTCAGGATATATAGAATGATACAGTAATGTAACACGATGTGCAGACTATAGAAATGCAAGGAGAAATAAGCAGAAACATGATGAATTTTAGCATCTGAATCTATGAAAATCAAGAAGATAAATACAATCTGAACAAAATAATTGATAAAGATGAACTAGATGATAATATTTAAATTAAGATCCTGATGATAGAGAATATAGTATCTTTTTATGGGCCTTTAGAAAATTTGTGATACATGTCCTTAATGGGCTACAAAGAAATTGCAGGAAATTTTAAAAGGTTGAAACAGCAAAGTCCTCATCACCTGATTGCAATGCAATAAACTAAAACTCATCAAATTTTACAATCTGGACATTTTAAAATGCTTTTACAAACAACTCTTAATTTAAAGAAACATTCAAAACCCAACTCTAAAAATACCTAGATGCCATTGATGAAAATATAACATATAAACTTGTGCGCTATAAGTAAAGCTGTGCTTAACAGAAAAAGTATAGCCTTACACTCAAATAACCAACAAATAAGTACAAAAATAAACTGTTTCAGTCCACTTGGGCTGCTGTAACAGAATATCAGTCTGGGTGGCATAAATAACAGACATTTGTTTCTCACCGTTCTGGAGCTGAGAAGTCCAAAATCAAGGTGCCAGCAGATTCAACGTCTGGTGAGGGCCTGCTCCTGGTTCATAGAAGTGATCTTGCAGTGGCCTCACATGAAGGAAGGGGTGAGGGAGCTCTGGGGTCTCCTAGGAGGATACTAACTCCACTCCAGAGGCTCCACTATCATGAAGTTCCCACCTCAAAGTACCATCATCACTTTGGGGATTAGGTTCCAACATATGGATTTGGGAGGAACGTAAGTTTTTAGTTCATAACTTAAAGGAATTAACATCTGATTTCAAAGAATAGAAAAAATATGTGGGAGGAATGCAGAAAGAACCAAATAAAATAAAAAATTAAGTTTTCTGCCATGGGCAGGTTGGTTGGAGCGTAGTACCATATACCAAAAGGTTTTGGGTTTGATTCCTGGTCAAGGCACATACCTAGGTTGCAGGTTCAATCCCTGTTTCTCTCTCCTACTTCTTCTTCTCTCTCTAGAAATCAATGAAAACATATCCTAGGTGAGGATTAAAATTTTTTTTTCTTATTTAAAAACAAATCCAGTAAGTATCATGAATAATCCCCAGTGCTGTTTCCCTGAAAACAGTGCTACACAGTGAACTAATCCATTTACTACTCTATTCAAATAAATGGTAGGGGAGCACAGAAACACAAAATTAGAAGTGAAAAAGGGGGAAGGAAGCATGGCTAAGGAAGAAATAAAAAGAATCAATGGAGAAACTTTGCAAAATGTTTGGCATACAACTTTTTAAAAATCTTGCTGGAATGAATTTTTCATAGGTAAAAAAGTTACCCAAGCTTACCGAAGAGAAATGAGAATAACTTTACTATTATTGAAAAAAAAAAAAAAGTAATAAATTATCAAGGTTCTGAAAAAGCCCCAGGCCTTTATGCTTTCAGAAGCAAATGATTTTGAACTTTTAAGGAACAGGTAATGATAATACTATTTAAAAGGAGAATTGATATGATTAATTTTATATCTGCGAAATGGAATATGGTGCAGTTAGCTAAGGTGCAGAGGTTCTGTATGTGACTATGGAACAATCTCCAAAATTATTAGAGGGGCAAAGGCAAGATACAGGGCAGAACATTGTCTCTGTTATGCCACCATTAGAATTGTGGGTATGTGTGTGGGTGTATGTGTGTGTGTGTGTGTGTGTGTGTGTACCCATATGTGTGCAAGCACAGATGTAATATCTATAAAGGGATATAAAAGAAGCAGGTAACAATAATTGGCTCTGAGGAAGAAACTGTGCAGCTGGAAGACAGGTGGGAGGCAGAGATGTTTAAATGTATGCCTTTTTGAATTTGATAATGTGTACCTATACGAGAAACATCGATCAGCTGCCTCCTCCACACCCCCGACTGGGGATGTGCCAGCAACCAAGGTACATGCCCTTGACCGGAATCAAACCCGGGACCTTTCAGTCCCAAGGCCAACGCTCTATCCACTGAGCCAAACCGGTTTGGGCTGATGTGTTTTTATGAAGCAAACTTCACACAGCTATCAAAGTCTGACAATGACACCACAAAATAGAAAACTATAAAACAATTTCACTTATGGGCTCATTATGCAAACATATTAAAAGTTAGTAAACCACAGACTGGGTGGTTCTCACAATTCTGGAAACTAGATGTCCAAGATCAAGGAGATCACAGGTTTCTTCTGAAGTCTCTCTCATTGGCTTATCGATGGCTGTCTTCTCCACTGTCCTCAAGTGGTCTCTCCGCAGTACATGTTTGTGTCCGAATTCTCTTCTGGTAAGGATAGGAGTCATTGACCGTAGCTCAGTCACCCTTTAAAGACTTGATCTCCAGATACAGTCCTATCTACTCTGAGGTATTGGGAGTTAGGACTTCAACATAGGAATTCTAGGCAAGGATAGGGGCACCACACACTTTGTCCCGGAAGTCACACCAGGCATGACTTCCCACTGTCCTCCTAACAAAATGAGAAGGTACTCGTGTCCTGCTCAATTTCCTGCATTACAAACACACACACACAAAAAACAATTCAAGCCCTCTGCTAAGCTATTGGTCACTCTTGTTTCTTTCTTAAATTTTTTCAACCCTTTTAAGTTTTTATTCTGCCTTCCCCAAACAAAGATCGCCTCTGTGAACACGCCCTTTGGAGAAGAGCTGCAGGGACAAGGTGTTGGCCTGCACTCATCTTTAAAGGGTCTTTGTCCCCCTTCCCCCCCCCCATCTTTTCCAGGCCCAGTAACTTCCTCAGCCGCCAAGGATCTTCCATAACATACACACAGATTTAAACCACGGACTGGACTACGTGCCCGGGTGGTGGTAAAGTGGGGGCGGTCCTCTTTTACTCCTCTTTTACTACTGGGGACTCAGGGCACTCATGATTTGATGGGTGTTTACAGGTCTGGGAACAGCAATAAGTTAGCAGAAGCTTCAGTACCTAACACAGCAAAGGCCGTTGTCCTGACAGTAAAGAATGGACATCACAGGTTTAAGCAGAGGCGAGGCCTGGCTGGGGGGCGTGGCGAGGGATTGGTTTCTGAAATGGAAACCAGGAGACTGTTTTTCTTTTTCATTACCTCAGTATGTGATAGAAGCCAAAAGGTGGAAGAAAAAGTTGCTTTTTTTATACCTGACCTTCTGATGGCCTATATGTTTTAAGGTCAAATAACTTTCTAATCAGAGTTTTAATAATAAAACCTTTATTGCTTTGAAAAAATACTAACTTCTCTAATTCTTTTATGTGGATCAAACAGACCCTGCAGTTATAGTTACAATATCTTAAAGATTTAGCCTCAGTCATAATGGACAGGAGCATTTGCATCCCACAGGCCACATTATTTGCAACGTTAAAAAGTCAGTAAATGTAATCATGATATTATTAAAATAATATTAGCTTCCACCCTCGCCTTTATTTTTAAAAATCAGCAGGGGATTCCATGGCAGGGAGATGTGGGCCATTTGTTGCTTTGTTGTAGTGGCTGATGCCCGATCCCCTCAGCACCATTCCCCATTTCTGTGAGCCCCACCCACCCCAGCTTTGCTTCCAGTGGCTGCACCTGCTACCACCTTTGCAAGAACACCTGGAATCACACTCACTCAGACTGGTGCTCCTGCTGCTAGCAGGAAGTGCAGCCCTTAGCCAGTGATTGACTGGTGAGGGTGTGAAAGCCCAGGTCCCTTGCCCAGGAGGAGTCACTACCTTCAGAAGACTGTACCCCAGTCCTACCCTCGCATGGCTTCCTGCCTTCTCCAGTCCCTCTTGCCACTCCCTCAGCAGTTTCTCTTAGGAGCCCTTCCTTACTAACTCAATAAATCATGACTTATCTTCTTAGCATCTGAGCTGAGACCTAAGACATTTGTGCTCTGCTTTGAATTTGTAGGTGTTTTTTTTTTTTTAAAAAAAACTCTATCCTCTGTACGTATGTGTACCTGTGTAAATAAAACAAAAAATACACAGTAGAATACATGGGAAAAAACTACACTGAGACAGCAAGGAAATGAGGACTGCTTCCTTCCACTGGGCCTTCCTGGGTCTCCAGACACCAGAAGTTTTAATTTTGTAAAACCTGACTTCTTCTTGGCTTCTGTAGTTGTGGTATTAGGACACCTGCTTACCAGCTTCAGCACAACCATTCATTTTCCGGCATCTACCTCAAGCCCACTGTTCAGATGCTGATTGCTAATGTATTATGCAGGTTGCTAACAACTTCTAGGTCTCTTCTTGGTAAAACACAAGCTGTCAATTCTCCGTGGGAAAAAAATGGTGTTATTGAAGGATCATCTCAAAATGGAATGGCTAATGGCTGTAAAAAAAACTGCCTCCTTTAAGAAGGTCCTTCGTAGTGGGTCTCAGTGGGCATGTGAATTACTGAAAAGCACTTTGATCGTGGATTGCGCTGGTGCCTTTGAGTCCAGAGCTGTTGTCAAATAAAGCATGTCATTGGGGCGCAGCACCTTTGCATTTTTCATCATGTTTGATCTCCCAGCTCTCATCTGCAACAGGTCCTCTGGCCACCAGTGTGAGCCCGCAAGGCTGTGCTGCAAATGTTTATGCTCCTCAGGCACTTTATTTAGTCTGGTAATTGTCGAAGCATTTATAATCCTCCTGCCTTTATCCTGAGTGTGTGTCTGCATTTAGAACCGTAAATTTCTCTGGAGTTGAGTGGCTGTTGACAACATGGTTTTAACTGTAACATACTGTGTGTGTGTATGTGTGTGTGTATGTGTACACACATCTATATACATGGATATATATTTTCAAAACCGCCAACAGTAATTTATAGCATAGCTTAACACATACAGGCTTGAAAAAAACCCCAGCACCTGTCATAAAGAGCTGAGTGTTTTCTCTTTAGTGTGGGGCTGGTTATTCAGGGAGAGACCCATCTAAGGTGTTTACTTTCTTTCTTTCTTTCCTTCTTTTCTTTCTTTTCTTTCTTTTCTTTCTTTCTTTCTTTCTTTCTTTCTTTCTTTCTTTCTTTCTTTCTTTCTTTTTAAATTTTGTTTTATTATTGCTTAAAATATTACAGAGTAGTACATATGTCTCCTCCTCCCCTCTTGACCTTCCCCCGGCCTCCCCTACCCCCCAGTGTCTTGTGTCCATTGGTTGTGCCTATACGCATGCATACAAGTCCTTCAGTTGATCGCTTACCCCCACAACCCTCCTCGGCCTTCCTGCTGTAGTTTGACAGTCTGTTCGATGCTGCTCTGCTTCTGTATCTATTTTTGTTCATCAGTTTATAATGGTCTTTATTATTCATAAATGAGTGAGATCATGTGGTATTTTTCTTGCATTGACTGGCTTATTTCACTTAGCATAATGCTCTCCAGTTACATCCATGGTGTTGCAAATAGTAAGAATTCCTTCTTTTTTATAGCAGCCTAGTATGCCATTGTGTAGATATACCACAGTTTTCTAATCCACTCATCTGCTGATGGGCATCTAGGCTGGTTCCAAATCTTAGTTATTGTAAATTGTGCTGCTATGAACATAGGGGTGCATATATCCTTCCTGATTGGTTTCTTGGGATATATTCCTAGAAGTGGGATCACTGGGTCAAATGAGAGTTCCATTTTTAACTTTTTGAGGAAACTCCATACTGCCTTCCATAGTGGCTGCACCAGTCTGCATTCCCACCAGCAGTGCAGGAGAGTTCCTTTTTCTCCACATCCTCTCCAGTACTTGTTGTTTGTTGATTTGTTGATGATAGCCATTCTGACAGGTGTGAGATGGTATCTCATTGTTGTTTTGATTTGCATCTCTCGGATGATTAGTCTGATATCACTTGTCTCATTTGTGCTTGCCAGACTTTGAGCATGTTTTCATATGTCTCTTGGCTTTCTGAATGTCCTCTTTTGAAAAGTGTTTGTTTAAGCCCTTTGCCCATTTTTTTGATTAGATTGCTTATCTTCCTTTTGTTAAGTTATATGAGTTCCCTATAAATGTTTGGAATTAAACTCTTATCAGAGATAACATTGGCAAATATATTATCCCATGCAGTGGGCTTTCTTGTTGTTTTGTTTATTGTTTCTTTTGCTGTGCAGAAGCTTTTTATTTTGAAGTAGTCCCATTTGTTTATTTTCTCTTTAGTTTCCAGTGCTCTAGGAGCTGTATTGGTAAAGAAATTGCTTCCACATATGTCTGAGATTTTGTTGCCTTTGGATTCCTCTAGTATTTTTATGGTTTCTCATCTTACATGTAAATACTTTATCCATTTTTAGTTTAAAAAAGAGATAGAGGAATATATAAACAGATGGAAGAACATACCATGTTCATGGATTGGTAGAATCAATATCATTAAAATGTCCATACTATCCAAATCAATCTATAAATTCAGCACACTCACCATTAAAATACCAATGGCATATTTCACAGACCTAGAATGAACTCTCCAAAAATTTATCTGGAATAAAAAAAAAGACCCCAAATAGCTGCAACAATCCTGAGAAGGAAGAACAAAGTAGGTGGGATCTCAATACCAGATATCAAGCTGTATTACAAAGCCACTGTTCTCAAAACTGCTTGGTACTGGCACAAGAACAGACATGTAGATCAATGGAATAGAATAAAGAACCCAGAAGTGGACCCGAACCAATATGCTCAATTAATATTTGACAAAGGAGGCAAGAACATACAATGGAGTCAAGACAGTCTCTTCAATAAATGGTGTTGGGAAAATTGGACAGATACATGCAAAAAAATGAAACTAGACCACCAACTTACACCATACACCAACTTACACCATACACAAAAATAAGGTGTTTATTTCTGAATTAGCCACCTAACCAGAAGGTGCTGCCTCTGCTGTTGGGACTTTCCCAGCAGCCCCTGGGAGAGGCCATTCAACCTTTGGGCCACTGGCCACTGGGCCTTTGTTAGGAGCCAGCTGCCAACTGCAGGATCCTGAGTCCTGAGTCCTTTGTGAGAATGGATGGGGAGATGCTGATTTTGAGAAGAGGCATGCATGCAATTGAAGATAAGACAGGGACACAGAGCTTATATTCAGCTTCTGTTCCTTTTGAGATGCCTTTTATGTGGACACTGCACATTGCTGGTTGTCTGACTATTCGCATGCACTGCATTTTCTTTTTTCTTTTCTTTTCTTTTCTTTTCTTTTCTTTTCTTTTCTTTTCTTTTCTTTTCTTTTCTCTTCTCTTCTCTTCTCTTCTCTTCTCTTCTTTTCTTTTCTATTGCACTGCATTTTCTAAGGGAGACAAAGATTTAGGAAAGTGAGACTTAGCTTAGCACTGGAATGTTCTCATTTGTGCTTGCCCTGGTTTTATTCAGGGTTGCCAGTCTGTTGATACTCAACAGAAGATCTGAAGTCTGTTTTCAGCCCATTAAGTTGGGTAACTGGGCTCCCAGACATTTTCTGTTGTATTTGTATTTTGTAAGTGTTAGTTTTATCTGTCCTATAAGATTATAAGTGTCTTGGGGGCTGGACCCTGCTTTGGATTGCCCTTATGGAAATCCTAGTGAAGCCCCGGGTGCTTAGCCAATGCCAGTCCTGGTCAATGGGACTTAGCCACAGGCTGTGATAATGGTCAAGTGCAGAGATGAGTTAAATGTTTATTTATTCAGTAGCTCAGAGTATTAATGTATGGGATTATTTACTAAGTATTTTGTTGGCCTGATATCACTTGTCTTTGTGTCTTTTTTTAAAACTTTATCTGAGGAACCCTTTCTTTAATGGATTCCAGTTTGGAAAACAATTCGATCAACAGGTGAAAGGGGAGTTGCCTCCTTGAAACAGGATGGAGCCCTCTTTGGAGCAGCCTCCTATTCATTGTTCTCTCCTCTCCTACTCCCTTTCCCCAAATATACCCAAGCCAAGTGCTCAGTGAATCATTTCCCAAGGCCAATAGGGCTCCTCTGAGTATAGTTTGTAAGCCATTTGTCTAAGGAAGTTGTCTTTGGGAGGTATTTTTACATTAGGCTTACCAATTTAAAAAACAGACTTTAATTCCTAGGTTTACAGAAAACTTTAGGTTTACAGAAAAACACCTTCCACATACTCCTTCCCCCTGCCCACACCGTTCCTTTTATTAATACCTGGCATTGGTGCATTTGTTATAATTGGACCATATTTGGCAGTTTAGTTAACATCATTGTTAACTGAAGTCCCTTGTTTATATTAGTATTGCTCTGTTGCATAGTAGCAGGTGTTTGGACAAATGCATAGTGTCACGTATCTACTGTTATAGAATCGCAAAGAATAGTTTCACTGTCCTAAAAATGCCCTGTGCTCCACCTGTTCATCCTGGGTTCCAACATTTTTAAGGTACACTGGTGTTCATAAGAGGGTGTTAGTTTTACCCATTCATCAAAGTTGGAAAAAACTCTAGATTTATACTCCACAGAGGCCAATTGGGATTAGAGGTTGTGATCATGAACCCCTGTGATAACTCCCAGACCACCTACAACTTTTGTGCTTTAGAAGAGCAATCACTTATCAGTGAAGCTAAATACCAAAGTAAATTTCACTGGAAAGATGCCAGGTTTATTTAGAGTGTGTTGTAATAATATCTAGAATAACAAAAGCATAATATGCTAATGAGACTGGACATCCCGATGACCTTTCTGATGACACTGGGTTTACGAGGGAAGCCTGGGTCCTGGGTGCCCAGGGGAAGCCGGTGCTGGCCGCTGGGGGAAGGAAGGCCTACTCTTGCACGAATTTCATGCCTCGAGCCTCTAGTGTATTAATATGTGGGCAAAAGGTAATTTTGACTATTTTCATGCCCAGATTCTAGACCTGGTCCTTCCAAATACTGATTTTGAAAATAGGTATTTTCTTATTCTTTTTGACTTTGGTGCATTCCTAATGAAGTACACAGTTTCTAGAGCAACATTGACAGTGAATACAAAATATTAATAAAACAACAAGACAAGTGGTTTTTAAAAATCACATTATCTATATTTAATACTATCTGACCTTTTCTGCAGTTACTTAAATCTTTTAAAAATTCATTTAATTTCAAAGCCAAAGTATTAGCTTATTTATATGTAAATTATCTTTAATTAATGCATTGATTTAAAAGATTAATCCAAAAGATCTTTTACCACAAGTGACCTTTTTGACTCTACACTTCTGGGAAAATGGTGAAGTGGTATCTTGGTGCCCTCGCATCTACCTACAACATTGCCAACTCTGGTCTGTATAAATCACTCAAAATTGCACAGGTTTCAAATGGCATTGAATTATTGATTGTATAGTTGTTATAGTTACTATCAGAATTTCCACAGAACCATTTACTGGGATTTTTGCTTTCTACTTTCATTCCCAACAAACATATCTAATTAGAAACTTTACTAAGAAATATTGTCTGTTATTCAGGGACCAGCTAGGTGCTCAATAGCTACTGCCTACAAAGAGTTCAGATGTCAAAGAAGCTTAAATTCACATACTGCCCTCACACAACAGAACGGCTACCGTCAATATTCTTGTGTGTCTGTGTATTTTACTTAGCTTTTCGGTTTTTTGCCTGTGTTAATTCACTTAGGGCCCATCTTAAGTCAGTGCTTCATAGCAAGTTATCTTTCTTCTGGAGATATGTGTAATTTGGAATTGTCTAATGTTTGCTATTAGTGGGTAAAATGCAAATAATTTAAACTCTAATCATTGTAAAACATTTGAAACAATATTTAATGTGCCATATATGATATATATTTATTTATCTATTCTAGTCTCTATCTCTCTTGTTATTAATGTCTCTATCTGCCAGGTTTTTACATGGGGTACATGATAGAAAGCCATACATGCCCACAATCACATGCAAATATATGTATTTGTGTGAAGTGTCACCACATTGAATAACTCTTTGGGGTCAGAGTGTTCCCTTCAACTATAATGTGAACACCAACACCCCACCCTACCTTGGACTTGTATGTCCATAGGAGCCAATATATGTGCATACCTCCTTTCACATTGTCCCTCACCGCCTCCCCCCCACCCCCAGAATCCATGTCTTTACAGATTTTAAAATAGGTTGATGACTCTAAAGTGGTTAAGAACTACTAAGTATATATACATATGCATTTACATACAAAATGAATAAATATGCACATATATGTTCAATACATATGCTGTTGGTTCTCAATTCTCACAGTAGTATATTCTATCAAGTTGCCATAAACATGGATTTAGCCAGTACTAAACCATTGCTCTTGGGGGAAACACAGGATTAGTTTTCTGGAGCCTCTGGTCATAACATTTCCATTAATTGAGCAATATGTAAGTTTGTTACAAAGACACCTTAGTTAATATATATTGTGGACTCATTAACACTGAACTCATGGCCAGCACTGTAGCTGGTGCCTGAAGGAGGCTGGTCAGGCCCTGGTGTTTTCTCCTGAAGGCACCAGACCTTCCCTGTGCTTGGAAGCATCAGGTAGCACTTTGGTGCTGCACTGAGGGCTGTTCACACAGCAGAAGCCCACCAGAAAGCACCAGAGATGGGGAAAACGTGGCGCTAAACAGACCACAGAAAAGACACTGTTTACAATATGAGAACTGGGACAGGAAGCAGAGTGTCACCATTTTTTATCTCAGTAGAGAATGTCTGTGTCCGGCTACAATTTTTTTTAATGTTTGCACATGTTCACAATGGCTGCAAAGTGCCACGAGTGTTGATTTTGGGGTTACAAGTAAACTGTAGCGAGATGGCAAATTCACAAATGCAGAATCCACAAATAATGAGGGTCATCTTACGTGTATATTTGCTTATCTGTTGCATTCAAGGCATATGCAAGTGTGGGTGACTTCAGGGTAAATGGGCAGACAGGTATTAAACAATTGATTATCCGCAGAATTACCGAATTACAGCAGGAGTAGCTGTTCTGGTGGAAGGGTCCCGGAGGCTATTAGAGCATGCAGCACATCCGCATGAGGCTGAACAGCAGCACGGAGGGCTTCTCTAAGGAAGCAGCACTCACTGAGCAGTGCTCGGAGGACGAATAAAGACGCAGGAAAACATTAGTGCGTGCAGTAAGCCATGGCCAGGATGTTATGCCAGTTCACGTTTCCTGATACTTTGCTCTTCTCTTTTAGGTAGAGTTGGGGCCAGTTATATAAATACCTGTTTTCCAATTTAAGAAAGCATTCTCCTCTCCACCTGTGAGGTCTCACCCACCTGGGTCATTACTGGGAGGAAGCTCCTGCACTGTGTCCCCTAGTTTAGAACTGCAGCTGCAAGTTGCTGAAGAATAGTGTATCTCCCGGGGGCGGGTTAGGGAGATGTATTTTTTCTCTCTCTTTTATTTATTTATTTATTTATTTATTTATTTATTTGTTTGTTTGTTTGTTTGTTTATTTATTTGTTTATTTTCTTTATTACATAAAGCTTTACAAAGATTAGTACATATATCTCTTTTCCCCCCTGCCCTTCCCCCAGTAGGGAGATGTATTTTTAAAATAAGGTGCTCTTCCTCTTCTCCATCTTCTGTTGGGTTTTTTTCTTCTTTTTGTCTTGTTTCCTTTCCTCTTCTCTCATTTCTTCCTTGCTTTCTTTTTTTTTTTTGTAAATATATTTTTTATTGATTTCAGAGAGAAAGGGAGAGGGAGAAAGAGATAGAAACATCAATGATGAGAGAGAATCATTGATTGGCTGCCTCCTGCCACCCCACACTGGGTTTGAGTCCGAAACTATGCACACGCCCTGATCCAGGACTCGAACTGGGATATCCTGGTTCATAGGTCAGTGCTCAAAGTCTGAGCACACCAGCCAGGCCCTGCTTTCTTTTTCTTAAAATGGACCTTTTTCCCCTGAATAATCTCATAGAACTGGCTGAAATGGATTAATTTTTAAACTGATTGATTTGGAAGATTTAAAATGTACCTTTTGTGTGTGTGTCTAGGCCAATTTAGTAATACACAGACATGGCCCTTGATGGAATGGGAAAATCAGCCCTTTCACACACTGACTCATTTCTTTATTCACAAGTATTCATCAAACTTCTTGCAGTATCAAGATGAAAAAGACATGGCCTCTTCATGCCTGCCTTCTCTCGATCTGTCTGGAATAACACCAGCTTTTTCAGCTGACGATTGTAATATTGTGTGTAAACATCAATTAAGAGCTTACTCTATGCCTGGTATATTGTTAGCATTTGGCTGGCATGCTTTATCTTCCCGATGTCCTTACAAGGTGGGTGTCTCTCCCCATACCTTCCACTCTCTCTAAAAATGAATGGAAAATATCCTTGGGTGAGAATTAACAACAACAACAAAATGATAATGTCTTTAAAATGCAGTCCTCCGGTTCTCCTGGGTGCGTAGAGTCCTCTGCAGTGCGGTGACTGTGGTCAGCTCTTTGTTGAAGAAATGACTTGAGCCAGTCATATCTCTTCATTAAGAGACATCCAGCTTGTCTAGAGCCTAAGTTTGACAACCAACAAGAAGATTATTTCAAAATACATTAAACTGATAAAAAATGGCTCGCAAATGCATTTTTTTATTCTTTTTGCATTCTTCCTCTCAGAGAATGTAAGTGCATTGGAAACTAATGTTGGCCATTGCTGGTAGGAAACCTGGGTTGTTGTTTTTATGCTTTTTCAATTATTCGCTGTTTGACTTTGGTAAGCTCACTTCTGTGCTGAGCTTCCATTCCTTCACCCATAGAGAGGCTTTCAAACTTCCCTTATTTAAAAGCCAGAGTACCCTTTGTTTAAATGAGGATTTTATCTAGATTGTTAAAAAATAAAATGATAGAAAGTGAGCTGTGTTTCTATAAACAATGTCATGGGCTTGGTTTGCATGGACACCATTTGGATACCAGTGATCAATAAAATGGACATAGTAATATCTATTCTGCTCAGATCTCTGGGTCCTCTTAAGGATCATATGAAATAAGGTACATGAAAGAGTTTTATGAAACACTAGAGAGGCCTGGTGTACAAAAATTCATGCACTCGGGGGGGGGGATTCCCTCAGCCTGGCCTGCACCCTCTCACAGTCTAGGACCCCTCAGGGACCCCGGGGGATCAGGGCTAATCTGGCAGTCAGATATCCCTCTGGCAGCCTGGGAGCCCTCAGATATCATTAGTGCTGCTGCCACCACCACTGCTGCACTCACAGCTGTCAGCCCAGCTTGTGGCTGAGAGGAGGTCCCCCTATGGGAGTGCACTGACCACCAGGGGGCATCTCCTGCATTGAGCATTTGCCCCCTGGTGGTCAGTGCACATCAAAGTGAGCAGTTGTTCCAGGTCTTTCCTCCTTTAAGGTCAATTTGTATATTACCCTTTTATTATGTAGGATATTATTCTATCAATTATGATGTCATCATGAACATAAATTTACCATTTTCATGTCGTTCTTACACTAATTCATTAAACATGTAACTGCAAGCCCATACTGAAAATTTTAGTCTTAAAACAGCAGCCTCATTTCAGTAGGAATGTTTTAATTCGACAGAAGGACTGATTTCAGCAACACTTGTAAATATTAATCAAGAAGTTTCCTGAACCCAAATTGAGGGTACAGTCATGTGAAAGGAGATGATGTTAAGGCAGAAATTGGGCTGGCATTGTTTAGCATTAATTAAACTTGGAACATTATAGTAATTCCACTGTACTTTAGTCTGGGAAGCCATAATCTAGTTCCCAAGTGAATAAACCGGAAGGCCATAGGCCGAATAGTTTAACAAAAGGGAATTAGATGATTATCTTGTAAACTAGAGGAGCAATGATATTGTGGCTTAATTAGAGAGCTTGGTAGCAAGCTCATGTTACAGCTAAGTCTTAAAGTAGTTGCTAGGTCATTTGCAAGCTGCTGCAGTGGTTTAATTTGTGAGAAAAAGAAAAATTACCAAATGGCCACTGACTTCTAAGGACTGAGAACTCAAGGAAAACAGAAATGCTTTAATGACACAATGGTAACTGGGGGAGAATTATTTAATATAATGATTATAAAGACTAACGAAATGAGCAAGGAGCATTTCCTTAGCGATCAAGAAAATCGTATTGAAGGTATTAGGCACTCATATGATCGGTGGATTAAGTCTAAGGAGATGCAGGGCTTAATTGGACACAGAGCCAGAGAGAAATGGGTGCTCTTATAAATAGCTATTCTGGGTTTTGACCTTGGGTTAATGGTTAGGTTTTGACTGTTTTGAAATTTCTTTGATTTGACTATTGCTATGCAGATCATAAATGTCACTGTCTATTTTTTTCTGCCTGAAATATTTGATTAAAGGTTGACTTTTTTCCTTGAAATTCTCTAATTATTTTCCTATGATACTCCATATGTTACTTGATAATTTTGTTCTTTGACTTTTCCCATTACGTTTTGATAGGACTCTATGGTGCCCAAATAAATACACACAGATGAGGTGTGAACAATCCAGCATGTTGAATTTTTATCTCAGCGATACTCTGCATGCTTCCAAGTACCAGATGATCAATCCTGGTCCTGTGTGTCCATCTTGGGGACAGCGCCTCTTTGAGTTTCAGTTGCAACATTTTTGCTTCTAGGCCATAGACATCCATGGGACAGTACAGACAAACTTATTGGTTCAACTTAGAAATCTTTGTACATCATTTATACCAAGTATGTTTTTCCCTTCCCAACTCTGCTACGCATTTGTCAGCAGAGCCTGTGCTGATCCACTGAACCTCTGAGTTTCCTGCACAAGAAAAGCCAAAACGTGTTTGCAAATTTTCAGCTTGATGACACCTTGGCTTAATGAAAATTCTGGAAGAACAGAATGTGATTTGTTTTTTTAAGTTCTACTCTGGGAAAATGAACAATTTTGCCTAAGAAATAAATCCTTAGCATTAGGATAAATGAGATGCACCAGTGATGTGAAACTAAGTTTGCTTTGACACAGAGAAGGGGGCTAAGTAGGATTCTATGGGAATTCACACACTGGATCTAAATCTTTAATTACTGCATCAAGAAATGTGCTTTTTTTCCTCCCATAAGATGACTGTTTAAGTCTTTCCTCCAGCAATTTTTAAATAACCTTTTTTTAGTGGCTTAGCTTGACCCTGTGCTCTGAAACTGGAAGTCCAAAAAGCCCCGGGGACCCTCCTCTTGGGGGACGGGTTTGCCATGGGTGCCCCTACGATCTGCCTGAGCTACACAGTCAGTCACCACTCTGGAAACGATACAATTCCTGGCATCCCCCTACTTTAACACATAGACCACTCCACTCCTGTTTGAAATTACTCTGACAGATTTCATAACACTTCGGAAGAGCTATGCAAAGTGTAACAACAACAAAAAAGCAGACAAAGTCATTATTGACGAATGGGACAGCTAGATACCCATGTGTCCAGGAACGTGTTACAACTGGAAAGGTAAATGAAGAGCTAGGCTTTTGAATTCACTAAAGATGTTGCTATGTTGACTGACAGCAAAACACCTCTCATACAATAAATAGGCCGGCCTTAGGCTAAGAAAGAAGATTGAGGTGAAAAGGGGATGCAGGTGGGACTCTAGAACTAGGAATGGTCTCTTTAACTGCTTATGGCTTAGAGATAAGAAGGGCAGTAGAGATTCCATAGAAAAGTTGCCAGATTACAGTCTTCTGCCAGTTGGGTTGCAAATGGCTAAAACAATTATTTTCCTGGATATTGGAAGTGGAGATGGGACATATGGTCAGGGGTGTTAGCTGTAAACACCAGAATCTGCTCTAGTTACGTTAAATAGAAGAAGATTTTATTGAAGGATATGAGACATTTTAAAGAATCATTGGGAATCGCAGAGATAATCTGGTACTTGGAGGCTTACAGAGTATCACTGAGATAGGCTTGAGACTAAGCTTCCAGGAACAGTGCCCAAAGCCATACTGTAGCCCTGGCCCGTGAGAAAGCAGCCGTTGATCCTGCTGCATCAGGCTGCAGAACCAGGCTGTGGTGCCGGCTGATGAAAGACCTGTCAATCTGCCCTCACTAGATGCCAGATGATTTTCCTGACTGTAACTCCTATGGACACCAAGTATGTGATTTTACTGCAGTTTCTCCTATTACCCTATAAGCTGGACATCTCTCCCATTCCCAACACAAGCAAAGTAGGTACCCAGACTAGACTAATTTTTTCTCATTGATCACTTTCCTATTGCGGCAAGCAGACAGACACACTCTCAGTTTGGACAACATTTAGATTCACTTACCTTTCTGATTGAAATACAGTATACTTTATATGAAAACATTTTCATTGTTCCTATTTTATCTTTAAAAATGTAATTATTTATCTATTTAAGGATAGAATCTTTCCATGTTAACGTTTGTAAGCTCATCTCAATATGTGTATTTTGCAAGGCAAATGGGTCAGTGATGAATTAAGTTTGGGAAATGGTCCAGTAAAGAAACAAAGTTACCTTGTGATTAGGGTGGGTAGGAAACTATCTTGAAAGAGATTCCGTATGCCACATTCCCACAGTATTTGGCTACAGAGCCTGTTATACAAGGACATTTGTTTTCTAAGACAGCAGTTGCCAACCTTTTGGACCTCACGGACCACCGGTTGGCTACTGCCGTTCTAAGGAATGCAGTTTGAGACACACTGCGTTAGATGGAGCTCTTTGAGGACAAGAGTTTTGACTCACATCTCTGTGTACCTACTGCCTAGCCCAGTGCCTGGCATATGGTAACAGATATTGTCTTGGTGAGAAAGACGGGAGGGAAAGGTCTCCTTTCAACCCTAGTTCCTGTTGTTATCTTTGATGATCCGGCCTTACACTTGAATCATTTGCAACTCTTGAGATCTCCAGTTTCTTGTATACCATTTAAAAAGACTCCCCTGTTAAACTGCTAGATTTTGAGATAATGAAATTCTAAGAGACAAAATGAAATAATGTGTTGCAGGTGAAATTATTAATGTGCGGATGTTCATGATTTTCACCATTTCCCTAGCTTCTATACAGGAAGAAATTGTGGTCTCTTAGCAAACTCCCAGATCTTCTTAAAACTAGGGATAGTGGAAGAAAACGAAAAAAAAAATGAGAGGTTGTGCTGAACAACATAATAAAGAGTTGAAAGATGGAGAGAGCAAGCAGGGTTGGGCCAGGAGGGAGTGTGTTCGTGAGCCAGCTACATACCACGTAAAGAATCCTGAGAAAGGCAGCAATGAGAAGAGAATAGGTTTATGGTGCTTTCTGTGCGTTAAAATTGGACTCCTTCTTTTTACATTTTCTCATAGCTCTAAGTCAGTGGTTCTCAACCTTCCTAATGTCGCGACCCTTTAATACAATTCCTCATGTTGTGATTACCCCAAGCCATAAAATTATTTTCCTTGCTACTTCATAACTGTAATTTTGCTACTGTTACGAATCATAATCTAAATATCTGATATGCAGGATGTATTTAGGCGACCCCTGTGAAAGGGTTGTTCAATCCCCAAAGCCTTTTCTGGTCTTGGATTGTATGTCCTCTCTGTGGCGTGCTTCATTGTCTGGATCAGCGAATCTCAGGATTATTTTGTGAAAGCATGCATGACTGACTGCTTCCCCCTGGCTTTTCCCTCAACTTCTCCTAATACCCTCACCCTCCCTCCCCAGGCAAAGCTGGTGGGCTTCAAGTCATTTTTGATAAAGTTTGCCTTTAAGTTTTACACACTGCTGTTGTTCTTTGTTTAAAAGGCAACTTGGTTGATCTCTTAATTCCCACTGAAAGACTTGCCTGCATGCATAGGAGCATAATCAATGGACACAAGAAACTGGGGGTTAGGGAGGTGGGGGGGGGGGAAGGACAAGGGGAAAAAATTGGAGATCTATCTATCATTTGTTGTAATACTTATCTATCATTTGTTGTAATACTTTAAGCAAAAAAATAAATAAATAAATAAAAGGCAACTTGGTTCACATTTTGAGCATCAGTGAGTCTGCGGCAAATTCCTTCTGAGAAGGTGACTAGTCTCCTGGTGTCTAAACTTCGTTTGCTGATGTAGCAGGAAAAAAAGACCTGTGAGGTTTCCTGGTGGCTTTCAAGGTTAGGGCATTTCAGGCAGCTCAGCTCCCAGTGCTGCTGCTCCTCCCTGTAGGAGGCAGGAGGCGGCTCTGGCTTTGACACAAGTTTAGAAACCTGCTTGTTTCTTCCTAGGAACTCCGTCCCCAATGCCAGTCTTTTGTCTTTAAATCTTTTTTGCTTTAAATCTTGCAGTTCCTCTTTTTGCTTTCTGATGTCCATTCATCTAACCAGTAGAGATAAAACAAGTTACCTTCTGCTTTGCAGTAGCCAGTCCTATGAAGGCAGATCCCTGACTGTCTGCCTCGCTTAGGAAAAGCAAATGGTCCCATCAGGAAATCCTGGCCTGGAAGCTGAATTGATGGTGTAGCAGGGGTCCTCAAACTTTTTAAACAGGGGGCCAGTTCACTGTCCCTCAGACCGTTGGAGGGCCGGACTATAGTTTTAAAAAAACTATGAACAAATTCCTATGCACACTGCACATATCTTATTTTGAAGTAAAAAAAAAACCAAAAAGCACAAGGTGGCAAAAACACCCGGCAGGCCAGATAAATGTCCTTGGCAGGCCGCATGTGGCCCGTGGGCCATAGTTTGAGGACCCCTGGGTAGTGTGTTGTCTCCATTTGTACTTTCTTTGGTATCAGGCAAGACTAAGCAGGACCAGAATCTCATGCTGGGATGGATTTATTTATTTATATTATTATTTTTGTTAATCCTCACTGGAGGATATTTTTAACATTGATTTTTAGAGAGAGTGGAAGGGAGGAGGGAAGGGCAAAGACAGAGAGAGAGAGAGAGAGAGAGAGAGAGAGAGAGAGAGAGAGATCAATTAGTTGCCTTCCACATGCACCCAAACCAGGGCTGGGGATGGAACCTGCAACTAAAGTACTTGCCCTTGACAGGGATTGAATGGGCCAAACCTCTAAGTCACATCCACCAGGGCTATTCTTTTTCTTTTCTTTTTTAAAAAATATATTTTATTGATTTTTTTACAGAGAGGAAGGGAGAGGGATAGAGAGTTAGAAACATCAATGAGAGAGAAACATCGATCAACTGCCTCCTGCACACTCCTTACTGGAGATGTGCCCACAACCAAGGTACATGCCCTTGACTGGAATCGAACCTGGGACCCTTCAGTCTGCAGGCTGATGCTCTATCTACTGAGCCAAACTGGTCAGGGCTGTTCTTTTTCTTAATCATACTCCCCTGCTCTTGCCCTTTTACAAATATTGCATAGAATGAGAAAAAATACGCATTTGTTATTCCAAAAGAACCATGTGTAATCTGCTGCAATTTAGGGAGGGAAAGTCACAGAGGGGTCCATGTGAAACTTTCCTCCATATGCTGTCTCGTGCCTCTTTCCCATGGTTTGCATCATCACTACTTAATGGCAATGAGAGCTAAAAGAGATTTTGCCTTGCAGTCCATCGTCCCACTGTTAATGCAGCTCATCACTTACCCAACCTCCAGACCCATAAAAGAGGAAATCTTATTTCAGGATGAGATTGCCCCCCCTGGGCTGTGTTTCTGAAAAGCAGTCTGGGAGTTTCTGCATCCTTGACTGGACTGTTATAAAACCATTTTGTCAGATGCAATTATAGTGTATATTGTGTGTGTGTGTGTGTGTGTGTGTGTGTGTGCATGCACGCACATGCACTTTCCTACCTGGCAAGACAGTTTACCCCGAGGGACTACCAGCATGCCCCATCAACCCCAGCCCCTCAGGATGGCGGAGTGACAGGTGGAGGGAGCAGTGTAATTGAAAGTGCACTGGGCTGGATGCTGGCAGACAGCCTTCCAATCCTGCTGTATCACTAATTTGCTGTGTGACCTTGGATGACTTACTTAACCTCTCCAGGGGTCAGATATTTCACCTGGGAAATGGAGTTAATAATACCAGCCCTTTTTGATTGGGGGCTATAAGGAAAATAAAGTGAGATCATGAATGCATGGGTAGTTCAAAATGGATAAGCCCAGGCTTCTACAGGTGAACATCCGAATGCCCAACAGCAGGGATATCCTTATCTGAAGTAAACGGAAGCATTAGCAGGAGTAGCTAATTTGGAAGAGTCTTCTGCCTCATTTCAAATTAAAATGCTATCCTGGGCAGGACAGCTAGCAGCTCTGTAATACCAGAACCTGGATTTGTTTGTATGCTAAACAAAGTGCATTCACTGCTTTTACTCATCTAAAGGTTACCCAGTCACATTCCAAGTTTGTGTGAGCAAACACACTGTTGAAGACACAGCCCATCACCTGCTATGCGGTTGGCAGTTAAACTTTGGGACTTTGGCATCATTCAGACCTGGGACTGCATCTAGTTTTGCCACTTGCTAACTGTGGGTCATGGGACAAGATAGTTACTCCTCTAATCCTTAGTTTTGTCATCCACAAAATGGGCACCAAAATGGTACTTACCTCCATAAGGTAAAGATAATGCATTAAATTACTTCCCACACCATATGGTACATAATAAGAACTCAGTGAGTGCTAGATGTTACTAGATAGCAATAAATAGGTGTAGGGCAGTTGCGAGTTTACAACCTTGTGCTTCTCAAGACTTCCAAATGTTCTATAATGTCCCCACCCTGGATGATTGAGCTATAATTGTCAGTTTTATAACTGTTTAATGATCAGATGTAAAGGCCTGTTTTTCCCCCATCACGAATGAAGAAGAATTATGGTTGTGACTTGACACAGTGAACTTGTCAGGAAAATGCTTCCTAACATTTCCATTGGGCTTTGTAACTTACACAGCGCTTTTACATGTGTTGCCTCATGCAGCTCTTACAACCAGCTGACAGAGTCGGATTACTCACATTTCATTCTGCAAGTCTGGGGTAGGTGCTCACAAAGCATGTTCACACTTAGCCCACAAAGTGGCACATCTCAGATGAGTCAGATATCTGCAGTCAATGGCAATGAACCAATATCCAGACACAGTGGTGTAAGTTAGGGTTCTCCAGAGAAACAAAACCAATAAGGGAGTTAGTTCTCATATCTTTAGATCTCATACACACACACACACACACACGTGCGCACAAGCACACACACATCTGAGACAGAGAGAGAGGAGGAGAGAGGAGGAGGAGGAGGAGGAGGAGGAGGGAGAGAGAGAGAGAGAGAGAGAGAGAGAGAGAGAGAGAGAGAGAGAGAGATATTGATTTAAGGAATTGGTTGACATGATTGTGGAGGCTGGCAGGTCTAAAACCTGCCGGGTAGGTTGGCAAGATGGAGATGCAAGGAAGTATTGATATTGCAGTTCATGTTTGAGGGCAGTCTGCTGGCCAAATTCCTTCTTCTTCAGGGGAGATCAGTTTTTTTCTTAAGGCCTTCAACTGATTGAATGAAGCCCACCCATATCGTGGAGGGTATTGTGCTTTATTCAAAGTCTGCTGATTCAAAAATTAATGTCACCTTCATAGTAACATCCAGACATATTTAACCAAATATCTGGGTATCACAACAAAGCCACGTTGACACATACATGTTACCATCACAGGTGCCTTGACCAAAGAGGGCCTTATTTGCCCCGTGAAACTTCAACAAGTTCAGAATGCCATCAGAACCCAGCTCCTGTCCTTCTGCTCAGTTATTCGGAGTTGGAGCAGCCACTGTGTGGCCATGGGACTTGTCCACATGCTTACACGTTGGCTGCTCCACCTCTGGCCGTCACAGGCAGGAGGAAAAGGTAAGGGCAACAGACAAAAGGCAAAACTAACAAATGTTAAGTCATCTGAGTCTTTCCTTTTTAATACATTTTCCTGGAAGCCCCACCTAGCAACTCCTCATTGAGCTTATGACCAATTAATAGCATTTTGATCATTCCTAGGTGCAAGGAATTCTGGATGCTCAGCAGTTTTATCTAGACCACTCCAAAAATGAAAATAAAAACCTGGATTCTGTGACTGACAAAGTAGAGGAGAATAGAAATTGAGCAGGCAAGTGCTGGTATCATCCACCAGGTGTTTCACTGCCACATAATTTACTCTGTGCCACCCCAAATTGCTCACCATTCACATATGGAGTGTCTACCCTTAGTTGCAATTGGTTTTGAATTAGTCACTGAGTTCTCTTTAGATATGTGAGCCCAGAATTTGTGTAAAATCATCTTAGATTTGATGGCAGCCATTGGAAAAGTAAGGAGAAATTATTAGACATTGGTTTTTCTTTTCTATCTCTTCATGGGCCAAACAGAAAAACTTCTTTCTCTTTCATTCTGTGTATGGGGGTTGGGGGGAAACAAAAAAGATGAGGCCTGAGGATGTGGGGCAGGCATCAGCAAACATCTGTGCAACTGATATATCATATGGCCCAAATGATTTCAAAACTTATTTGCATTTATTTATTTACTAGGGCCCCGGTGCACAAAAATTTGTGCACTGGGGTGGGAGGTCCCTCAGCCCGGCCTGTGCCCTCTCACAGTCTGGGACCACTCAGGGGATGTTCATCTGCTGACGTGCCTGACCAGCCTGGGTGAGGGGCTGATGGCTGTTTGCAGGCTGGCCAAGCCCCCCAGTGGGGACCCTGACCCTATGGGGGTGTGGCCAGCCTGGGTGAGGGGCTGAGGGCCGTTTTCAGGCTGCTTACAGTCCCTTCAGGGTTCAGGTCCCTACTGGGGTGCCTGGCCAGTCTGGGTGAGGGGCTGAGGGTCATTTTCAGGCTTCCCACAGCTCCCATTGACCCAAAGTCCCAGCGTGGCTGGCTGGAATCAGGTTTCTGGGGTTTATTTATATTCTATAATTGAAACTTTGTTGCCTTGAGCAGAGACCTAGTCAGGCAATAAAGCCTACTGTTTGCTTCAGCTCCATGGCTTCTATAATTGAAACATTGTTGCCTTGAGCAGAGGCCCAGCCGGCCTAGGCAGGAAGTTTCAACTCCATTGCTGGTGCAATGGAAGCCTCTTGTTTGCTCTAGCTCTGTGGCTGCCAGCCGCCATCTTGGCTGGGTTAATTTGCATACATCCACTCTGATTGGCTGGTGGGCATGGCTTAGGTGTCTCGGAGTGGTGGTTAATTTGCATATTACTCTTTTATTAGAGTAGATTTTAAACATACATAGTTTTCATTTATTTCAGAGAGAGAAAAGGAGAGGGAGAGAGAGATAGAAACATCAATGATGAGAGAGAATCATTGATAGTCTGCCTCCTGCATGCCCCTCACTGGGGATTGAGGCCAAAACCTGGGCATGTGCCCTGACCAGGAACTGAACTGTGACCTCCTGGATCATAGGTCAATGCTCAACCACTGAGCCATACTGGTTTGGTTTATTTGCATTATTTAATATGTTCTCGCTTTAGGGCATAAAATAGTCCACCTCTCTTTCATTGTCACAGTCCAAGTATTTAACTATAGCCCAGAGAGAAATGTCTGTAGCATTGGACTTTTTTGGAACCTAATAATGTAAGAAATAACAATTGGAAGAAAATAGTATCAGAGAGTATTGGAAAATCCATCTTGATAATTGAATTGCTTGAGTTTGTTATTTTTCAAATCGGATATTCAGAACGTCTCCTTTATATTTATTTACAAGTAAATATTTCAAAAACCATTTAGTAAAAATCATTTGGAACTAAAATAGGAACCATATGTCATATTATTGAAATGTGTCCAAACCAGTGTCTTTATTTTAAATTTTGCTCTGGGAGAACAAAGTAAAGAAATAAACAATTTTTTATCTTGCTATCTCTCGCAGACACACAGGTGCACACACACACATACATACATACATAATAGTAGCTTCTGTCTCTCTGTGTTATCTTGTATTCATTTCATATTCCTTTCTCAATATCAGTGTGAAACTACTTTGTTGTGTAATTTCCATGTAGGTCTTTGGGCATTTTGCAATTCTAATTCTCCCTGGTTATTGCATTACAGAAGAGTGGGGCACAGTGGGTTTGCATGCAGGACATTTTAAATCTAAATTCAGGGGTCATTAGTCTGTCTCTGTTGTTGTTGCATCTATGAGATGGGCATTTTACATACCACCAATAGCTCACAAAAAGCTTTTAAATGTATTTTCAGATTTATTTTTCACATTCTCAGACTGAGAAGGGCTGTCTGAGAAAGAACCTAAAATAAAGATCATTTCCATAGATTTGAATGTTGTGTTAGTGGAATTGCTTACATTTGTTGGGGAAAGTGGGGATCCCACATCCCTTTAGTTCACTTCCCTTTCAGTCTCCTTATCCGGGTAGGAGTGAGCACCTCCGATGGGAGCTGGAGATCAGCACCAATGAGACCTTTGGATTCTTCTCACAGCTTCAGATCGCATGGCATCTGTAATTTCCTCACATGAGATTTTACTTTTTCCCCACCATAGGTTAATATGAAATGGGATTTATGTATTCACATCAAAGGCAGTGTAGAGCCCAGCACACTGCCCAGGAATCCCCTACCTGTCCCTACTCCTCATGCCCACCCTGGAGGCCTTCATGCTCTTTTCTCTCCTCAGACCTCCAGTGGCTCCAGTGTCCTGCTCTGTGGACACCTTACTTCCTGTTTTCTGGAGCAAGCCCCGACTCGCTCTCTCCAGCCTCCCTGCACCTGGGCCATGGGCTGTGGTGCAGACGATGAACTGGCCGTAACTTCATGGGCCCTGGACCCCTTCTCCTTGCTCCTGCCATTACCTGGGTTCCTCTCCCTACCAGATAATTCCAAGCAGCATTCAAATATGCTATATTATCTCCAAACTTAATTTTTAAAAACTTGCTTGATGCCTTATGGCTACCAGCCAATTTTCTGCTCCCCGTCAACAGCACAGAACATCAGAAAAGTTTTCTTATACATGTTTTCTCACTCAGACTTTCACCTGTCTTCTACCTCTTTTAAAAATATATATATTTTACTAGGGGCCTGGTGCATGAAATTCGTGCACGGGGGGAAGGTGGGGGTCCCTCAGCCCAGCCTGCCCCTTCTCACAGTCTGGAACCCCTCAGTGGATGTTCTATGATGGCCCCAGTCTGCCAGGCACCTTGTGTGTATGTGTGTGTGTGTGTGGCCACTGGGGACCTGCCCCCAGCCGCATCTGAGGCTCAGAGCAGTCCTCCTGTGTGTGTCTACCTGTTGGGGGCCTGCCCCCAGGCACACCGTGGAGGCTTGGAGCAGGCACTCCCTCTATGTTGATCTCTCAAACTCTTGCCCTCCCTGCATGTTGTTCTCTTTTTTGAGCTGTGGCCAGGGCTGGGTGCTGCCTGCCTCCCAAGCTTGCCTACTGCCCATCTTCCTCCAGCCACCAGAAAGCAGGGAAAACCCCACCTCGTGGTCAGGCCAACCTTTTCCTGCTCCCTGATCCCCGGAAGGGACCTGAGGAGCCGCCAAGCAGCCCCCCAGCCCCCAAGAGCTTGCTTTCCTGCTCCCCGGTGCCCCCCAAAGGGCCTGGGGAGCCACCAAGCAGGCCGCCGACTCTTTCCCACTCACAGTCTCCTGCTGCCTTCCTTTCCCACTCCACAGTGCCGCCAAGGAGTCTGGGGAGCCGCCAAGCAGGACCCCGGCCCTTGCAGCCTTGCTTTCCCACTCCCCAGTGCACTGCAAGGGGCTGGGAAGCCCATCAAGCAGGCCGCTGACCTCCCACTGCCTTTTTCCCGCTCCCTGATGCCCCTCAAAGGGCCTGGGGAGCCACCAAGCAGGCCGCCAACCCTGCCACCTCTTTCCCACTCACCAGTCCTGGATCCTGCGCTGTTTCGCTCTGCAGCCATTCTGTGCACTTGGGAGGTCCCTCAGCCCGACCTGTGCCCTCTCACAGTCTGGGACCCCTCTGGGGATGTCCACCTGCTGGCGTGCCTGACCAGCCTGGGTGAGGGGCTTTAAGGCTGCCCACAGCTCCTATTGACCCAATGTCCCAGCAAGGCTGGCTGGAAGCAGGTTTCTGGGGTTTGTTTATCTTCTATAATTGATGCTGTTCCTTTAAGGCAAGGCCTAATAAGAAGCCTCCTCTCTGCTTCAGCTCGTGGCTTCTATAATGAAACAATGTTACTCTTAGACTCAGGCCAGGCCTGCTGTTTCCTTCAGCTCCCGAGGATTCTATGATTTATACATTGTTGCAAACATGTTTTGCTTTGAGGCAAGCAGGATAAAGTGAGCCGGCGCGCAGACAGTTTCACTTTCACTCCTGATGCAATGGAAGCTGCTGTTTACTCCATGAGTGGTGGCCGCCATGTTGGCTGGGTTAATTTGCAAACAGTCACTCTGATTGGCTGGTAGGCATCCCGAAGGGACGGTTAATTTCAATATTACGCTTTTATTAGTGAAGACTGATTTTCTACAGAGAGAAAGGGAGAGGAATAGAGTGGAAACATTGATCAGCTGCCTCCTGCACACACCCTACTGGGGATGTGCCTGCAACCAAGGTACGTGCTCTTGACCAGAATCAAACCTGGGACCCTTCAGTCCACAGGCCAATGCTCTATCCACTGAGCCAAACCAGTTAGGGCTTGTCTTCTATTTCTTAAAACACCATTTGAATCGGCAGAGCCCTATTCTTTGCCAAATCCATTGGAGTAGCCCTGTTCTCTTCTCATTTATTTCATCAACAACACATGACAAATTGATCACTTCCTCTTTCCTGAAGTACTTTTCTCAGTTGCATTTGGGATCACTTCACTGGTTTTTCCTCTTACCCTGCTGGCCACTCCTTTCGGTCTCCTTTGCTGTCTCCCCCTCTTCTTTCTGACCCGTCAACCCACAATGCCTCAGGGTTACATCCTTGGAGCTTGTCTCATTTCCCTCTCTTCACTCCCTGATGTTTTCCAAATTTCTGTCTCCAGTTCAGATTGATACTGTTGTAATTAGCTAGCTATTAACAATAGGAAAGGAGCAAAAGGGAAGGCAGATATTATAGGCTTATCATTTGGGCAGCTTCACCAGGAAGCTGCAACTTCACACTCCTCGGAAACCACCCTGGCCCATTTCTTGCAGATTACTGGGAGAAGGGACTGGACAAAAGGGACGATGGGCACATGGGCAGTGGAGTTAGGGTGACATAGGGAAGGTACTTGCTTGTTGACCTCACTTGGTGAACCATGGATTGGCTAGAGGGAGCAGGGCCAAGGCAAGCCCATGAAAATCTGGGAATACATAATCCCCTAGACAAAGGAGCTTGCTCCTGGTTTGTGGCTCTCTCTTGGCTCTCTGGGTCCTTTGGCTTTGCTCCTGCCCCTGTTCCCTCCATAGCTGTATGGCCCTGTGGACCCCACATGCAATGGGCTGATGGACTGCACAGGGCAATGCAAGCTAAGTTAGCCTGATGCTGGACTGGACCTGTGGCCCAATAGGGAGCAGAAACTCTGATCCTAGCTCTGCTGAAGCCCCAGCTATACTTCACATGGAAACTTCTATGGTGAGATGAATGGAAAAGGTACCATAGGAACTCAGGGGTGTAATTCCACAGCCATAAAGCTTTCTACAAAATCTCATGCCCTGTGAGGGCCTCTAGAAATTCTTACTTGAGCAATACCCCCAAGAATCTCACTTCCACAGATAACAAGACCTCTTCTCTCAACTCCATACTTTGGATGTACATCCAGTACCTATTCATTTCCACTTGGATATCTCAAAGACTTATCAAACATAAATGCTGCCACCCTGCTCTAGGCACCAGCATCTCTGCCCTTGCCTTTTTGCCAAACTGTTTTCTCTCTCTCTTTGACAGCATATTGCACACAGCAGCTAGAATGATCCTCTTAATTAAATCAGTTATCAGTACTCTTCTCAAAACGCTAATAGCTTCTTGTCTCAAAATAGAAGCCAAAGTTCTACAGGGAACAAGTGGCCTTGTCCCTTTTGTCTCCCTGATAGCACAGGCTAAGAACTGTCCTTGCCTCCCCTGCTCTCACCACACTGGCCTTTAACTGTTGCTCAGAAGTTGTCCAGCAGTTTCCACCTTGGCCTCTAGTAGTCTTCTCTCCTAAGTCATGCTTCCCCTGGATATAATCATTGCTTGCTTTGTCTCTTCCTTTAGGCTTCTGCTCAAATATTACCTTTTAAGAAGGCCTTCTCTCTCATCTAGATTTTCTACCCTCTATCCTCCTTAACTGTGTTTTATGAACACATAAGATATTGTTGATTTGTTTTGGTGATCATAAATTCTTATTTTGTTTTCTGAACCCTCATACCATGAGTTTGGTATTTGATGGGTTGGTTCTCCTAAAAAGGTAAAGAGATACACGATTCTTGTTAATCTTCTTGGGTTTGTGACCCTCACATCACAACCATGGAGCATAGCCGAACAGAATGTTAGTTAAGGATCACAGTAACAGAAGATCAAATCTTATCTTTCTTCCTGTATCATGGAGGAAATCAAGCAGAAAACAGAAGACACATAAATTGGGTAATTCGACTAGAGTTCAATAAAAGTATCATTTAAAAAACACAAGGTCTTCCAGTGCGGTGCCTTTTCTGATAGCACCCAAGTTCTGAGAGGGGCAGGGTCCTGGAGTCCTGGGGGAGGGCTGAGGAGAGGCATTTGGACAGGTCCAGCAGGCATGGATTGAGGGACACAAGCAGCCTCTGATAAACCCTGAGTGTGGCAGGGAGCTGAGGGAATAAACATCTCAACTTCTCTCTCCCTCTTCTTCTAAACTTGGCTGGGCTTCCCACTGGAAGTCAGAAGTAAAGGGACCCCTTGGCTACAATGTGTCTAAGCTGATCTCTGAGGTAGACAACAAGATGGGAAAGGGCAGACGGCAAAGCTGGAGGGCCGAGGGCATGCATCCAGCAGAAAATGCAAGTGCCATCTCCCAACTACATCTGGTCTCCAGATTCCACACTTGCCCCACTTCATCCATTCTTCACACAACAGCTAACACAGAACCATCAATCTGTTCATGGCGGTTCCTTGATTAGGACCAAATCATTCTACAACTTTCCACTGACCCTGGAATAAAACCGAAATCCTCTCTACTTATGTAGAAGACCCATTATGGTCTGCCTGGCTCTCCCCCTCCCTCCCCCTCAGCTCACACTACACACCCCTCTGGCTTGCTGTACCAACTCACATTGGCTGCTACCACTTCCCAGGATAAGCCAAGCTCGTTGTCCTTACTGGCTCTTTGCATGCTCATAACCCTCTTGTTGGAACACCCTTTTCTCGAACCCTTACATGGTTGATTCATTCTCATGATTAAAATCTTACCAGTTAAACAGCATCAGCTCAGGGAATTCTTTCCTGTTCTCTCAGCCCAAAGCATAGCTTCCATGTCATCTCCCTCAGAGCACCCAGTATTTGCTTCACAGTATTTGTCACAAATCATAAATAGCTCCTCCCTCTCCCTGCTCTGCTTTGTTTAGTCTGGCTCCAAACAGCAAAACATGTTCCTCCCAGGCACAGGCCTTCTCTGCGCTGTTTACTCTTTCAGCCTCAGAGTCCAGGACAGTTCCTGGCTCAGCTAGGGTGGTTTCTCAATGAAAATTTGGTGACTGAATGAACAAACATTCTTTTCAATGAAAATATCTTTCCATTTACGTGATAATGAGTAAAATAAGGTTACTTTTGAGTTTATTTTGTAGGTATTTGAATTTCTGCCTCTCTACTATTTGGATCTCAAATATATAAATAAATGCTTAATATAAATTTAAATAAAATACATTTACTAGCAATAGGGCTGGTTTTCTATAGCTTTGCCTGTTTTTTAAATGGTTGGTCTATTATGTCTTCAACACAGTGAACAGTTACCCTCTCCTCAATCTGTAGTTTGACAGTTCAGCTAACTGAATGGAGTTGGCTCTCTGGGTCATGTATTGAAAGTTGGCATTATGTAGTAACTAGGTTTGAGCTTTAGAGCCAGGAGGATCTGGCCAAAGTCCATTTAAGCCACTATGTGACTGGGTAAAATATAGACAAGTTACTCAGCCTTTCTGAGCCTCAGTTTCCACAGCTGTAGAAACAAGGGTAATGTGGCCTAATTCTTATGTAGGATTACAGGTGACAACAGATATGTCCCTTTTCTCTGTGCCCACCAGTGTCCCTTCAATACAAAAACATGCTCAAATCTTCCCTCTTCTCTCCTAGGCTGCTGCCGCTTCAATACCTTCTTCCCAGCCCATTTTTTATTCATCTTTGGTCTCATGACTGTATTCTGGTTATTGGGACTCTTGCTAGAAGGCTTTCCTGCCCACGCTTCTCTTTGTAATGTTGAATTTGCTCTCTGGTGGGAACAGCCTGGAGCTCGACTGTGCCCGTGACAAATTACAGACCCATCAGGCTTTGCAGTTGGCCACATATTTGCCAGACAAATGTAGACAGCACTTTCATGCAGCGAAGCACTTTGTTAGTGCTTTGAGCCTCTAAGGGACAATTTGAGTTGGAAAAAAAGGGCATTGGAACCTTGTACAATACTCACCCCATTACACAAGGAAAACCCAATAAGTTTATCTGACAAAAAGGTGTGGGTAGGCTTTTGATAAAAGAAGCCCAAGCCACAGGGCACTCTCTGCAGAGACAAGATGTGTGGAAGTTTCCCCTTCGGTTTATTTTTTTTTAGTTAAGGTGAACTAATATGCTTTGAATGCATTCTCTGTACCAGCACTTCTCTTTTCTCTCTTAAGTGAATTTAGAACTATTAAGATTACAAAGTAAAATTGTTTAGGAGCAGGCAACACTTAGTAAGATCTGATGAAAGAATGGGATACTTTGCTTACAGTTTTGAAATTTATTGGTATTATATGTGCAATCTGGCAAAATTAAATTTCCAACACATGAAATGGTTGTCTGAAGTCTGGTTCCTTAAGAGATCCAATCAGTTCCATTCAAACCTATACACTTGGCATTCTAGACACATGCTGAATAAAATCGGACAGGGCATAGCCTCTGCCCTCTGGGGCCTCACCTTCAGGCTCGGTGCTCCTTAATGTTAGGGCCTGAGTCCTTCTTTTCTAGATATAACTATTTCAGGCCCTTTTTATATATTATTTGAAACTTAAAATAAGGTAAATTTGCAGACAGCTAGATAAACTCCTGCTTTATTTTCAAGTTACATATCTAATATAATAAAAGAGAAACATGCAAATTGACCGTTACCACCAGCCAATCAGAGCAGCTGTATGCAAATTAACCCGGCCAACAGCCATGGAGCTAGAGCAAACCAAACGCTTCTGTTGCAACTGCCTGCCTAGGCTTGCTGAGCCTCTGCTCACGGCCACGCCCACCAGCCAATCAGAGTGGCTGTATGCAAATTAATCCCACCAAGATGGAGGCTGGCAGGGCGGCTCTGCACTGGGAGCCTCCACGGCCGGCCGGCATAGCTGTGCCAAGTGTGTCAGCTCAGTGGGAGGGGGGGTCTGGCCTGGGGCCTCCTCAGGGCGTCCAGGAGCAGCTGTCCTGGGTCTGCTGCCTAGCTCCGCCCCCGGGAGCCTCTGAGGAGTATCCAGGAGCACCTGTCCTGGGTCCACTGCCTGGCTCCACCCCCTAGGGGCCTCCCCGGGGCATGCAGGAGCACGGGGCCTCTGCAGGGTGTGCAGGATCAGCCGTCCTGGGTCTGCTGCCTGGCTTTGCCCCCCAAGGGTCCTCTGCGGGACATCCAAGAACGCCTGTCCTGGGTCCACTGCCTGGCTCTGCCCTGGGGGCCTCCACAGGGTGTCCAGGAACACCCATCCAGGGTCCGCTACCTTCATCCGCCCCCCAGGGGCCTCCACAGGGCATGCGGGAGCATCTTTGCACAGTGCGGAGAATCCGAAGCCAATTCACTGCCCAGCTCCACCCCGGGTATGTTTGCTCAGCAGCAGGGCCCTACCAAGGGATTCTGCACCAGCGTCCACCCCTGGCTTGCCACCCAACTCTGCGCCAGTTGTGTCCCCTCAGCGGTGTGGGCCCACCAGGCGTGTGCAATCGGGGCCCTCCGGTGGGAAACCTCCAGGCCTGCACTCACCAGCCTTCCCACCCCCAAGTGCACGAACCCTGAAGGGGCTGTGGGCAGTCTGAAAATGGCTCTCAGCCCCTCACCCAGGCTGGCCAGGCATGCCAGCAGGTGGACATCCCCCCCGAGGTGTTCCAGACTGCAAGAGGGCACAGGCCGGGCTGAGGGACCCCCCCCCCCCCCGAGTGCACAAATTTTTGTGCACCGGGCCCCTAGTAATGTATAAATTTGTATATGTCTCTCTGAGAAGTCTGATCTAAATGGCGATGTCATTTACCACACATGTGTTACATGTGTGTCATCTATCATTGAGCTTTATATGTTTGGTAGGGACCAGAGGTTGCAAATTAAGTGGTTCCATGGGTCTAAAGAAGATCACAGAGTTATCATCTTTTTTTTTTCTTTTTTAAAAATAAATCTTTATTGTTCAGATTATTATAGATATTCCTCTTCCCCCCCCATAGCTCCCCTCCACCCAGTTCCCACCCCACCCCATGCCCTTACCCCCCCCCTGTCCTCATCTATAAGTGTAAGATTTTTGTCCAATCTCTTCCAACACCCCTCACACCTCTTCCCCCCTGAGAATTGTCAGTCCACTCCCTTTCTATGCCCCTGCTTCTATTATATTCACCAGTTTATTCTGTCCATCAGATTTTTTTTATTGACTTAATTTTTAGATTTACTTGTTGATAGATATATATTGGTTGTCACTTTGTTGTTCATAATTTTTATCTTTACCTTTTTCTAATTCTTCCTCTTAAAAAATACTCTTCAGCATTTCATATAATCCTGGTTTTGTGTTGATAAACTCCTTAAGCTTTTTCTTGTCTGTGAAGCTCTTTATCTGACCTTCAATCCTAAATGATAACTTTTCTGGGTAGAGTAATCTTGGTTGTAGGTTCTTGCTATTCATCACTTTGAATATTTCTTGCCACTCCTTTCTGGCCTGCATAGTTTCTGTTGAGAAATCAGCTGACAGTCATATGGGTACTCCCTTATAGGTAACTGTTTTTCTCTTACTGCTTTTAATATTCTCTCTTTGTCTTTTGCCCTTGGCATTTTAATTATGATGTGTCTTGGTGTGGTCCTCTTTGGATTCCTCTTATTTGGAATTCTCGATGCTTCCTGGACTTGTAAGTCTATTTCTTTCACCAGGTAGGGGAAGTTTTCTGTCATTATTTCTTCTAATAGGTTTTCAATATCTTTTTCTCTCTCTTCTTCTGGCACCCCCATAATTCGGATGTTAGTACGCTTGAAGTTGTCCCAGAGGCTCCTTACACTGTCTTCATATTTTTGGATTCTTTTTTCTTTTTGCTTTTCTGGATGGGTGTTTTTTGCTTCCTTGTGTTTCAAATCTTTAATTTGATTCTTGGGATCCTCTAGTCTACTGTTGAATTTCTGTGCTTTATTCTTTATTTCACACAGTGTATGCTTAATTTCTGACTGGTCCTTTTCCATTTTTTTTTTGGTATTCTCATTAAGATTCTTGAAGGTCTCACCAAGTTCCTCAGAGGTCTGCCTAAGTTTCTCAAAGGTTTGCAGAAGATTCTTGAGTAACCTTATAAGTGTGGTTTGAACTCTATATACAGTAGTTTGCTTTCCTCCGTTTCTTTCATTCATGACATGTTTCTTTGTCTCCATATTTTGGCTACTTCCCAGTGTTGATAGAGTGGCTTTGTGTGCCAGGTATCCTGTAGGGCCCAATGGCTCAGCCTCTCCAATCACCAGAGGTGGGCACTCTTGGTACACTCCTTTGTGGGCTGGGTGCACAGTCTTGTTGTAGTTAAGACTTGATTGCTGTTGGTATCCCTGGGAGGAATTGACCTCCAGGCCAATTGGCTGTGAGGATCCACTGTGTCTACAATGGGAGAGCTGCTGTGCAGGAGACACCTTATGGGGCAGGTCTTGCTTCAGTGGGGCTTTGGTGTTCACTGAGTCTGCCTCTTGAGTGTGTCACTTATGGATGTGAGGAGTAGAAATCTGGTATCTGACCACTGGGTACACTGGCTCCTGGATCTCCAAGGAAGTGCAAAGTCAGCCACTGCCTAAGGCCACCCAGCAGGAGCTACAGCAAGATCTTCAGATTTCTCCTCTTTGTTTGGGGTTTGGAAGTTCTGGAGCTCTCTGACCCAGCTGCAGTTTGTTAGGTTAGGCTGCAATGCAAAAGCTGCTGCACACAGCTTGGGTGGAGCTGTAAATTGGGTGGGGCAGGGTCTTAGGGAATCAAACAGCGATGGCTGTCAGCGGTCTCTATGTCTCCATGTCCAGCACCCCCACGCAGTAGCAATGATCCCTGCGAGCAGCTCTGTGAGAAAGCCACCCTCACTTTCCAACCCAATGCCAGATAGTCCAGTTTCTCCCTGTAGGAGTCCGGGTTCCCAGAGTGTCACCAGAAACAAGTTCATAGCAGTAAGGAGCTTGAATCTCCTTTCCAGTTGAAAAAAACAGTGCACCCAGTTGCCAGCCTGTTTCGTGCACCTCCGTACCTCCGCTCTTGGCGCCTCTGCCCCTCCTACCCAGTCTCAATGCACTTTTTTCTTTCCTTCTAGTTGTAGAACTTCCACTCATCCAGCTTTCCCATGGTTCTGGATGATAGCCATTTTGTCTTTTAGTTGTAGTTTTGGTGTGATTGTGAGAGGCAGCAAGTACAGGTGTTTACTTATGCTGCCATCTTGGTTCTCCCCCCACAGAGTTATCATCTTCACCTTAATCGAGTCAACCTTTAAAGTTGGGACATTTCACATAAAATGCAGATGTAGGGTTTCTCTTAAAGCATTGGACAATCTGGTTGCCACGGGCCTTTATTCCCACATGGCAGCCATGGGGTGGGCTGGGGGCTGCACCCTGACCGATGGGCATGTGTTTTCCAGTTGCCATGGTCCCACTGCTCAGCAGTGAAGCATCTCCCAACCCTGGCTCTTAGGAAACTTGGGTTTGTGAGTTCTGGTGGAGTCCACAGAGGGTGTTGTAGGGTTTTCATCTATAGAATAGAGGGACTGGAGGTACTAAGGGGATTGAGGTAGTTGACAAAGTGTGGAAGGGGAATTGGATGGGTGGGTCACTCCAGGCAGGAGACTAATTTTGATGCTAAATCCCACAAGTGGGTAATGATGGTTTTTAAGGTATATCCCAATAGTTTTCTCTAATAACATTTAAACTGTTCAAGGATGCAGACTTCCTCTTTTTCTTGTTAATGAGAGCAGATTTAAGGTTAAGATTCTTACTTTCTTATAATCTTGTAATCTGATATGAGAGGAAGGGAAAGGGGAAGCTATAGCTAGTATGGGGAAGATATAGCTAGGAAATGGGCATATCTAAGGTCACAGCAATATGTGACAACTGCACCACTGGAGCAAGCATTCAGATTTGTCAGAGAAAAATGCCATTCATTCATTCTGTAACTCCCAAATAGGAAATCCTCTCACAGCAGTAGAGACAGCGCTTTATAGGGGAAATGGGGCTTGATAGAACAAAGGAATGTGGTGAATTTAACCAAGATTCCTTCAGGAGTGGGTGTTTTGTCATCAAAGATGCTCAGTATCCTGAGTATTTTCCCAGCCAGACTCCTTTACATAGGAATTCCCTGTTAACATCACCCTCAAAAAAAGTCACTTTTAGAATAAAATTGGCATCTATGGGTAGTAACATCTTTTATGCGAGGACTTGTTTCTGTTTTTCGGGATAGCTAGCTTTTCCAGACTAGGCAGGGCTGCGGAGGGGCGGCTGGGGAACGGCCTGTTTTGTTTTGATGCCTTGGGGGGATTTCCCGGCCAGGGCAGGTCTGTTATACAGCGTGATGTTTCCTTGGTTTCAGAATCCCTACCAGGGAGTTTATTTGTGTTACAGTGAGAACAGACCTCCTTCTAGAGAAAAGGCCCTTCTATTGATTCTGACCTTTCCCTTTTGCTGGTAAAGGCTTGCTGAGTTGCCTTTTAAACAACCAGGAATACTGTGTTTCTTTTTCTTGTAATCTTTTATTTATCCTATTCAGGGGCCTTATATGCTTAGAAATCCATTTCCTATGGAAATCATAAAACAGCCTTACTCTGGAAAGAGGGAAGAACATAGAATATTAACAAATCACAGATGTGGCCCATGAGGGGAAGGTCAGAAGGACACCCCTCGCCCTGCTCCATGAGCTTCTTCTGAGGTTGCTGTCTGTGCCGTGGAGTTCTCACGAGAGGTCCTTTAGACTTCCTTTCATCTAGGAGTGCCCTGAGAAAACTATAAGCACTGAACTGGGATCATATTAGCTGGAAGAATCAAGAAATTAATTTCCTTCAAGAGAAGAATGGCATGTCTGGCCAAACAGAATATTGCTCGAAGTAATATAGCTCCCAAATGAAACTGGGAGCAGATCTGTCCCTCATGGAGGACACGAGGTATTGAGTTCCAGGTTCCTCTATAATGAGAATCTGAAGCAGCCGTTTGCCCCCGTGGTGTCAGCCTCTTCTCCCTTTTCTGTGCCTTCTGCTCGAGTGCTCTGCCACCCTCCAGAGGTCCACGGGCCTTCAGCCAGCACAGAGCCTGGGTATGAAGGAATTAATGGATTGGGATGTAATCCATAACTCCCCACCTCTGCATTTTGATTTTTAAAATAGTCCACAACTTCTGATTTACATTTGTGCCTAGACTTCCTCTGAGCTGAAGGAGGTCTGGCTCCGCCTCCTACAAACACTCACAGGAACATAGGAGGTGGTGTGACTACCTGCAGCTCAACTCATATATCCAGAGCTTCCAGGGGCTGTGTGGGCATCGGGTCTCACAGAGAACCTGTGCTCCGCAACACAGCCATTGCCAGGTGGATTAGGTCGAGCATCCTGGGCCTAGAAGGCCAATGCCTGTCGCTTTTCTTAGTCACAGTGCTACCACTGGGGGCATGCAGAGACTGGATGGGAGACTCTATTTTGAAATTTCTAGAGAGACATAATAAGGTTTGCAATTTTTCAGAATAACTAAATTAAGTATCCTTTCTGAATTCAATGCTTTGTGGACTCTGTTTTTTCACCTTCGCCCTCCTCTGAGTGGCAGAATTGGGAGATAACCCGTAACTGATTCCTCAGTTAAGTTTTGGGAAACATATTTCATAGGTCACACATGACTTACACAAAGCTTCCTAACAGCACAGGGGCACTAAGGGGATGTTGAGAGCAGAGTAAGCTGCCCGGAGGTGAAAAAGTCATAGGTGGAGTTTATCCAGAGCCCTGGTGGGTTTGAATAGTTTGCAAAGTCAAAGGCAAAAAATTAGCCCCTGTCCAGAACCTGAAGAGGAAGTCTCACTGGTCCCCCCTGAGGTGTCTTTTCAATCAGAGGCTGGCCAGCACCTGCTGAACCCAGACTCCTGCTGGGGACACAAAAGCCTTGGTTCAGTGAGAAATCAGAGCAGGGCTGATCCCTTCTCTCCAGGATTTTACACTTACCTGTTGGGAAACACATATAAGTACAACATCAAAGGTCAAAATTTGTGTAATTTCTTCCTGAAGTATGCTCTTTATTTCTTAGGGAAATATGCATTACGTAATGTGTGTGTTTTTTATGAAATGAAAAGTTTATTATTTATTTATTTTTTTTATTACTGATGTGTACTTTTGGGATAAATTAAAGATGAGAGTAAGACTCACCTATAATTTGATCACTTGGAGATATTTAAATTTTGTAAATGTACCGCTATGCACTTGGAAACATACATTTTATATAATATGTATAATATTCCACATGTAATTTTATAACCTGTTTTTTATGTTTCTATTGATATTGGAAGGGAGAGGAATAGAGAGATAGAAACATGGATGAGAGAGACTACATGATTAGCTATATCCTCTTTCCCCATGCTCCCTACTGGTGATCGAGCTGGAAACCTGGGCATGTTCCCTGACTTGAAGTCGAAATGGGGACCTCTTGGTTCATGGATTAATACTTAGCCACTGAGCAACACAGGCTGGACTATAAGCTATTTTAAACCTAATATTATTTCTAGGTGGATAAATATTAATCTATACCATCATTTCAAAAGACTGCATAGTATTCCATTTTATGGGTACACCACATTTATTTAGCCTATACCCTATTGATGGACAATTGAGATTATTTCTAATTTCTCAGCATTACAAAAAACAATATAACAAGCATCCCCACAATTAAATCTTTATGGATCTATTGTTTCTTTGGACATAATACCAGAAATGAAATCGATAATAATAAAAACATAATATGCTAATTAGACCAGATGTCCTTCAAGATGACCTTCAGGACGACCTTCCAGATGAAGCCGGGGTTGCAAGGGAAGCCTGGGTTCCAGGTGTCAGAGGGAAGCCAGTGCCAGCAGCCAGGGGAAGTCCTATTCTTGCATGAATTTCATGCATCAGGGTCTCTAGTTGTTACATAAAACATAACATTAAAATTGTAAAAGTTGCTGCCCTGCCTTGCAAAGAGGTACTAATTTCTACTCATCCCATCTATATATATGTATAGTCTATATATATAAAGAGGTAATATGCAAATTAGGCTGGGACACTGTAACGGGTCATGACCAGACAGGAGGAGGCGCAGGTGAGGCCCAGAGCAGAGATGGAGACAGAGACATCAGGGCCTGCCTGAGCTGGCATGGTGGTTCTGGCAGCCTGGAACAGACACAGGCAGGGGGTCGGGGGAGCCTGGGGCTGGCTGAGCCACCGTGCCAGCTCGGGCAGCACTGGAGTGGACACAGGCAGGGGGACAGAAGGGGCCTGGAGTGGAAGTCAGGCATGGGTCCCGGCCTCCCGCAGCGCTGGTCTGGCCTGACTTCCGCTGTGACCCGCAGGGTGCCTCCTTGCATGGTAGGAGGTGGGGCGCCTCCTGTGTGATTTCAATCACATGCTAGGACTCTAGTCTGATATGAGTGTCTCCAATTCCTTATAACACCACCAACACTAGGTAGTATAAACCTTCTTCATCTCTCCCAACTTGAAATGTATAAAGAAATGGCTTATTATGAGTTTTGTATTTCTCTGATTACTCATGAGGTTGGACATTTCCCCTTTACTGGCCATTTCTATTTCTTTGGCTGGGAATCAGCTATTTGTATCTTTCCCCATGTTTCTGTTGGCCTTTTTTGACTTTTTCTTATTGCTTGAAAAAGCTTTCTGTAAATTCTGGATAAAGGTGTTTTTCTTTGGCATCTGGGTTGGACTTTGTCAGGATAGCATTGGAGAAGAATAGGGCATTGAGATGGAAGAAGAGTTACCACGTAACTTTAGTAACCATCTAACCCTTCTGTTTCTCAGGTTCCTCCTTTATTAAATGAATGAGTAGTCATTCATTTCTTTTTTTCCCCTCTCACTTGTAGTAAAGCCAGTTATTAAAGTGAAGCATGTAATCCCTGTAACTTCCACAGGGAACACCTTAGTGTCATCTATTGTTTAATACCTTTTCTTCACCCTGTTGGCGAGGGAGACATTTCTACCTTGGGGTTATAAGGATGGCCAAGCACATGACACCCAATCCAGGACAGATGAGAAAGCAAGGTGTTCACACCCGCAGAAGGATGGCATCTGAACATGGTCTTTTGTGGATTGCAGGAACACAGTGGCTGCGATCTGGGTTTGAAAGGAGATGGAGCTAGGAAGATGAGCCATGACTGAGTCCAGCAGGCTTTTCATTGCTTTGTACCAGAGTAGAGCCGGGGCCGTGCCTGCATCTGGTAGAGTCAGTAAATATGTTTCTAGTCTCTAGAAGGAGTGGATGCACGTGGTTGAGTCTGAGAATGTTTACAGTGAAGGAACCCCAGTTTGGCAGAAGTTTCAAAATTGCTGAAATCCTTGACTTAAATTTCTTAGAAACTACAAAGGAGAGCCATGCGTCTAATCCAGGTGACATTTATAAACAAACAACCGTCCCACTCCTCCCCTCTCCCATAGCTTTCACTACACTGATGTATCCTTTTTATCCCCTAAAAGTAAAACCCGAACAGAAAATGTTCTCTCCTCCTCCACCAGCTGACAGACCTGTATCTCTCCTCCTCCTCTCACTTTCCTCAGTGCTTTATTACACGGTTGGATGTAACCCTTCCCCCGCCGCCTCTCCAACACTCTCTCCCTCTCTCCACTCTCACAGAGGTCAGAGCAGCAGACTGCAGCAACTGCGCTCTCCTCAGGTGCCCACAGGTCAACAATGGTTGTCCAAACACATGTGGGCAACGAATGAACCGTTCATTCAGTGCATCCCAAACCCTGCGTGTGGGGAGTGGTCATTCAGGATTCTGCTTTCACCTCCTCACCCCATTATTTTTTCCAAGCCTTGAATCATAAACTTCTGGACAGCATTGTAAATAATTTATATCCTTTTATTACTCGCTGCTTAACTCCCTTTGGGGGAGATAAAGAGAAACATTTGTCTCTGCTGCTTACTCTCCTGTGGATGGCGACCATGTCAGCCTCGGGTGAGAGCAAAGATTTATGACTGCAGGAGCTGTCATTAGGGAGTGAGCATTTGATTGACCCATAATTTTTATTATCCAAAATATTTATTTAAAAAAGCCAGAGCAGTGCTAATGCCACTAGAATGGAAATTCAACATTTCACGAACTCCCACGGAAACCTGTTTATCATCTTTCTTTTCAGCGCTCAGTGGTGAGCGTTTCCTTCCCTGCATGCTTGATTGGTTTTCCTGTGGAGTCATTTTCAGAATTTATAAATTCATTGTGGAGCTGGGGTGACTTAGAGCCCATGGCGGTGCCCTGCTGCTGGGGATGAGGGGATGGAGAGGCGCTCAGATCCTGCTGTTCGGTCTTTGTACAAGTCTACTCAGCGTCACAGAACCAGGTGTGTCAGCCAATGTCAGTCTCAGCCTCTGATCTGCTCTGGCTCATCAGGTTGGTCCACAGCAAATATCGTTAGAGTCTGTCACCTTCGCTCCTTTACTTCTGGCACTGTGCTGTCCAAGTTCAAATCCCCATTCTTCACAGACATCTGCAGTGTAGGAGGTCTAGTAACTGCCCTACTGGGCCCTCTCTGCATCCCCACTATGCAAACCTATTTTTTTCAAAGCCTAAATATGATCATATCAACTATTGCTACTGCCTCCTACTTTAAACCTCTATATGGCTTCCCATTGGTCAAGGTCCTTGAAGTAGCCCCAAACTACAGCATTCCATCTGTGTCACTCAGACCTTTGGATCCTCCAATCATACTGACCCTTATTCAGTTCCTGTACTCACTCTTCGTAGTCTCACCACAGGGCCTTTGCACATATAGTTCCCACAACCTATAAATCTCAGCCTCAGTGTTATTTCCTCTGAGATACTTTCTTTTTCTTTTTTTGCCTCTACATTCCAGCCTAGCTGGGCTATCTCTTTGTTGTAGATCCTCCTGGTACCAAATACCTCTCCTTATACACAGTTCCCAGGGTTGGGAAGTTTTTTGGCTGATATCGGCCTCTATATGCAGGCCTCTGGCAGGGCCTGTCTCTGTTTGACTCACCTTGATTCTCTCTAGCACCCAGCACAGTGCCTGGCTCTGAAGGAGGTGCTCAAAGGATATTCAGCGCATGCTTGGATGCATAAGTGAAACTGGGTATAAGTTTAATCAGAAAGTGAGCCTTACCTTTTCTTTGAGGGATTTTTCTAGTTGACAAGAAATCCAAAAGAATCTCTATTGGAACAGCCAAGAGGGGGGAAGGCCGGAAGCAACCTGTGGCAGCAAGCACATCCATTTCATTTGGTTTAAATGTGGGACACACTGGTGACAATGATTTTGGGTGAATGTGATGACAGTTGCTCTGGAGCTGCTGGGAGGTGGCGCCACTCTGTTATGGGTTCACAACTGTGGTGTGCGTATTTTCTCTCCTGTTCCCCTATTTTTAAGGGGCTTGTCATGCACTTCCTATTAGAATGAAGTTGTGAATACTTACTATCAAGTTGTGTACAAATGAGCTTTGGTTGTTTCATGGATCCACCCTAATTAGCAACCTTGCTTGTCTTTGCCTATCTGCTTAGGAAACATGAAATTTCTCACTGAGGAGGAGAGATGCAATTCTTGGGCAGTAGTGTATTTTTCTTTCTCTCCTCTCTCTCTCCCCCAAACATCATTTCTTGTTTGCAGAGTAGAGAAGTAAACCATTTTCAAAGGAGAAATGCATGTTTTGAGTCTGCAGGTTGCCAGGGAAGACGAGAGAAGAGTTTTGCTAGGCCAGTTTCCTGATCTCAGGTCTGAACATCTGCTTGTTTCTCGGGCAGATTTGGTTTAAGACCGAAACAAATAACTTCCCTTCTGTGGGTTCTGACCCCTGGGCGGAAAAGGGAGCCTAGCTAGGCCAACTGCAACTGCTGGGGAAGTTATTGTTTTCTCCAACCTTCTGGGAGCCCCAAATAATTAGCTGTGCAAAGAGCAAGTTGGAATCAGAATTCCCTTCCAGGGTTTCTGTGTCCAGCAAAACAAAGCAAGCTGAGCTGGAAGACAAATAAAGCCTGTGGAAGAGAGTGAGTGCCAAGTCTCCTGCTCCTTCCCAGCATCCGCTCTGGGCCCTGGATCTGTGTCCTCACTGCCTTGGCTCTTCGATCCTTCCCCCAGGCCCCTCATCAGGTGTGGCCAGAGGAAGTTTTCTCTTCACTGGAGAAGCCACTGAGCACTGCAGGCGGAGGCTGGCGCTGTTCTGGGATTTGTGAGGGCTCTGGACCATCACATTGGTTTGTGGAGAGAGATTTCACGTCCTTCCAGATTTTCTGATGTTTCAAACAGAAGCCAAAAATCTGTACTTCGGTGTGAAGTCACCCAATTTAAAAATGTTCACTGCATCTTTTGTTTTGTTTAAAAACAACCTGCAGACCAAAAGACACACACACACACACACTTTTGGACCTCAAGTGTCATGAAGGTGCAGGTGTATTTATCCTGCTTGCCCCTAGACTCCTAAGACCTAGCATATGCTTACCACATAACAGACACTCAGTTATCCCTAGACTGATGTCCATGGGATAGTCGCACTTGCTGATAGTCCCTTGATATTAATAATGATAACAAAGTACAACCGTAATAATGGTATCAACTACTTTTTAAAGCACATATTAAGTGATTTTCATCAAAGTTAATAGGTATCCGGATGTTAGAAGCTGCCTATTATTAATCCCATTTTGCTCAGAACTTTAAAAAAGATGACCCGTGACAGCTGCTTCTCTAATGAGTGGATTCTGATCCAGGCTGCACTGCCTCCAAAACCAGCACTTGTGATCGAGTGCCCAGGTCTCTGCTGTGCTCTCGCTGGCCAGAGGGCACAGGATGGGCCCTCCAAGAGTTGTTAGACCTTCCAAAGAGGAGACACCAACCCTGGAGACTTGTGCATCTCCAAAACATAGCTTCCAGGGCAGACATTGGAAAGGGCGGATATGGGGAGAGGGGGCATCCGTTTATCTCTGCATGGCATTCGTTCTTCTCCATCTCTGAGCTGTGCAACTGCTCCCTGTTCCCATCACCAGCGCTTTATGGGGAATTACTCTGCAGGGGACTTTGCTAAGTTGTGGTTGTCATGGTACTTTATTGTTTGGTATCCTTATGTGATGTGAAGCGGTCTATATGGGGCATTCTTCTAGGACTCAGAGGCACTCAGAACTGAGGTTCACAGAGTCATTGTTTGGCTTCCTTAACTAAAAGCTAGAGTGGTGAGTCACCATCAGCTAAGGATGTAATTAAACCCACGCTCCTCAAAGCAGAATGCTGTTATCGCCTGCTAGTTGTGCAGCACATTTTTGTGTGTGCTGCAAATACTTTATTACAGGTATTGAAGTGTTGAAGGATTAGGCTGTGAAAACACAAAAGCTAGCTTTAACAGAGTGGGGTAGCTCTCCACAGTTACCTCTTGATGCTCTTACATTTGCTAATGGTTTTAGCTACTGGGAGATCCTTTTAATCAGGAGAATTGGGCAAAGGGAAGGAAAATATGGGACTTCAGAGAAACCACATTACATGCTCATGCCCTGCTTACTCCCCGGGCTACTTCTTCATGTTCCCTTAGGCTTTCTGCAGGCTGTCACCCTGGGTGAAGCCCTCTGGCTCTTGGTAAATGGTTCTCTAATAGAGGAAGGCTTTGCAAACTCGTGATCTTGAGAAGCGGAGAGCAGCTTTCTAAGGAAATCCATAGTCATCAATATCATCCTCTACTTGCTTTGGCAGCACTCGAGGAATCTGCACTCATCCCCTCTTCTGGTCTTTTCCCAAATTTGGGAGATGGGCACGTTCATATCCCCCGTCTTACAGAAGGAGGAAGTCGGCACAAGAAGCGGAGTGACTCCTCTGAAGGGACACAGTAGCCATGCCTGGCTCTTGTTTCTAATACCATTTGTGCATCAGAACATCTTGGAAAGCTTTTCAACAGTACAGCTTGTGGCCTAATGTCTCAACCAGGGGGAGGCTGGGAATCTGTATTTTTTAAAGTTCTCCATGTCACTGTGATGTATGGTTAAGACTTAGAAAAAAATTGCCATGCATTACACCATACATCATGCCGTACATCACTTTAGAAATAAATTAAAGTACAGATTCAGTTTGGAGATTTCAGTGGTTGGCTCCCCTGTCGACCCCCCCCCCCCCGCCCCGTTTCAACTCAACCATCTCCATCCACTTCTGCCTTGGGGGCTGCAGGAAAGAAGGTGCTAATGAGTGGATAAGAAGGGGAAAGAGAAGGGCATCAGAAGGCAAGTGGTCCACAAGTGGAAGCCACAGCGCCGCCACCAGATTGAAGTGCCTGGGGAGCAGTACAAGGTCAGCACACCTGGACAGGTGGTGACAGCCATAGCATATAAGCGAGACCGTCCTGGGAGGTCCCTTCCTTTTGCCCTGGCAAAACAGCAGATGTGGCTTTAGGTGTGGGGCACAGAACGTTCATCTCACTGGCCAGTTTCCTGGGCGGCCTGCTGCAGGGCATCCTTAGCTGTGAGCTTCCTTCTGACCACTGACTGTGAGATGACCAGGCAGGCACTGACAGCCGCATAGGTTTCCTGTCCCAGACGCCTCAGACTCAGTTGTGATGGGATCAGAAAGGACAGTGGATAGAAAATAACTTGATACAACACAGTGGGTGTCGAGGCAGAGTTTTGAGGTGAAATTAGGAACTCTCACTACTTGGAGGGGTTGGCTGTAAACCAGAAGTGTTTCTCCTGAGGATGCTCCTGCAAAAGTGTATGGATTCTCAACCAAGAGTAAGTGCCTTTGATAGTTTAGACCCAATGACTAGTCTTTTCCCAACAACTGTAGTCTACCAAGTAAATATGCGGAAGGAGTTCCTTCTGGAATACTAGTAGAGGCTCCGCTGTTACCTGAAGGGGGTGCAGTGAGTGCTTTCATGATGGTGATGTGATGGATGGGCCCAGTCAGGAGCTCCTGAGCTAATTTTTTTTGAGTCCTCTGTTCATTGAGTCCAGATACAAGGAATCACATGAATACTAAGCTCATCAACATGACCCCAAAGTGCCATCTTAAGCTGGTGCCCTATTCATCTTCCATGGACCTGAGGGTTTGAATTGCCTTTAGTTCTATTCACATGTAGTTGAGGTGGCAGTGGATGTTCTCCTCATAACCAGGGGGCACTATGTGGTTGTATGGCACATTAATTTATCTCCTGGGACCTAAATTCTGGAAGATACAGTAGAGGTGATTCTCAGCCAGGAGCAGTTTTGCCCCAAGAGACATTCATCAGTGTCTGGAGAGTTGTTTTGGTTGTCATGGCTAAGAGGGCATTACTTCCATCCAGTTAGCAGGGACCAGGGATGATGGAAACACCTGAAGGGTAGCAGAAGATGCCATGACAAATACACTGCTCTGGTAGAAGGGTTATTTTGGAAAACTGAAGACACAGGAGAAGCTCTAAAAACAGAATAGAAAGTACCTTTTTGTAAATGGAAAACAATGGGTCCTTGCTGCCTGTCACTACTTGAGCCAATTAAGTAGAGACTATGTTTATTCCAATATTGCCAGCAGTAGGGAGAGCAGCAGGTCATCCACAAAAAAATCTATTCTGCACCCCAACAGGAGCCAGCTGCTTTTATTGAGTAGAAGGATAAATATTACATGGGGAAGTAGCCAAAGGGCATGCCAAATGGGCAGTTGACAGATATGCAAAGGGGCTGGGGACTTCAAAGGACTAGTGATATGCGAAGGGGCTGGTGATTCTGGTTTCTGCAACAAGGTTGTTAATCTTTCCATGATAATAGGCAGCTCCTGGTGGGGAGGATGGGCTGCATTTTCAGGTGTGCAACTCCCAGCCATATTAGAATGTGCTTTCTTTAATCAGAATGAAACAATCACGGTCAACAGAGCATGATTAATATTTCTTACAATTCTAGCTGGTTCCCCAAGGTTCTATTTCTGCCGTTATCACTTTTGTAAAGGGGGTCTGAACCAGCAAGACAGCTGTTACCAGAGAGAACTTTGTCAGCTGAGAGATTTATTTGCAGGGCAGGGCAACCTTTGTTCACTGAATCTCTCTCTCTCTCTCTTTTTTTAAAAAAAATGTTTTTTATTGATTTCAGAGAGGAATGGAGAGGAGATAGAGATAGAAACATCAATGATGAGAGAGAATCATTGATCAATTGCCTCTTGCACACTCCCCCTTTCCTCTCACTGGAGATCTAGCTCACAACCCAGGCACGTGCCCTCACTGGGAATCAAACTGTGACCTCCAGGTTCATAGGTCAACGTGCAAATGCTGAGCCACGCTGGCCAGGCCAGACATCTCTTCTTACCTTCCTGAGAGTGAATTTCGCTATTCAGAAGCCCCAAACCCTAACCTTTCCGTAGCTCTGGATGGTATATAAGCCAAAATGATTTGGCCACCTTTTGAGTCTCTTTACTATGTGGGGCTTCTGTTCATACTTTAAAAAATCTTTATCCAGTTAATCTCTTACCTTGACTTAATTCTTAGATCAGCCACAGAACCTAGGATATTTAGAAGGGAACATTTTCCTCCCCTACACTTCCTATAATACATAGGACAGCACCCACAAAGAGTAATTTCTGGAACTTCAGGTAGAGGGTGGGGTTGTGGAGGTAGAAGAGGGAATATGGGGGATAAATGGTAATGGAAAAATCTAAACTAATAAAAGCGAAATAGTAAAATTAACCGTTTCTCCAAGACAGGGTAAGCCACGCCCACCAGCCAATCAGAGCGGCTGTATGCAAATTATCCCAGCCAACATGGAGGCTGCCAGTCACGGACCTGAGTAAAGGGCAGTTTCCATTGCGGCAGGAGCGAAAGTGAAGCTGCTCTTGCTCTACTTAAACTGCCTCTAGCGAAACACAGATTTGAAACAATATAACGATCATAGAATCCTCTGGAGCTGAAGGAAAGAGCAGCCGGGGCCTCACCACTAAGTAACATTGTGTTATTATAGATGCTGCGAGGTGAGGCAGAGAGGAGGGTTCGTTAGCCGGCTTAAAGGAACAGTGTATCAATTATAGAAGATAAACAAACTCCAGAGACCTGCGTCCAGCCAGCCTTGCTGGGACGTTGGGTCAATGGGAGCTATGGGCAGCCTTAAAGCCCCTCACCCAGCCTGGTCAGGCATGCCAGCAGGTGGACATCCCCCGAGGGGTCCCAGACTGCGAGAGGGCACAGGCCGGGCTGAGGAACCTCCCGAGTGCACAGAGTGGCTGCAGGGCAGGACAGCGAAGGACCCAGGACCCGTGAGTGGGAAAGAGGCGGCAGGGTTGGAGGGCACCGGGAAGCGGGAAAGAGGTGGCAGGGGGTCGGCGGCCTGCTTGATGGGCTTCCCAGGCCCCTTGCAGGGCACCAGGAAGTGGGAAAGCAAGGTGGTGGGACGGGGAGCAGGAAAGAGGCGGCAGGGGAGGTCTTGGCCTGCTTGGTGGCTGCCCAGGCCCTTTGCGGGGCACCGGGGAGTGGGAAAGCAAGGCTACAGGGGCCAGGGTCCTGCTTGGCAGCTCCCCAGACCCCTTGGCAGCACCGGGAAGGGGGAAAGGAAGGCAGCAGGGGACCAGTGAGTGGGAAAGAGTTAGCGGCTTGCTTGGCGGCTTCCCAGGTCCCTTCCGGGGATCAGGGAGCAGGAAAAGGCTGGCCTGACCACAAGGCAGGTTTTTCCCTGCTTTCTGGTGGCTGGAGGAAGATGGGCAGTAGGCAAGCTTGGGAGGCAGGCCACACCCAGCCCTGGTCACAGCTCAAAAAAGAGAACAACATGCAGGGGAGGGCAAGAGTCTGAGAGATCAACATAGAGGGGATGCCTGCTCCAAGCCTCCACAGTGTGCCTGGGGGCAGGCCCCCGGCAGGTAGACACACACAGGAGGACTGCTTCGAGCCTCAGATGCGGCTAGGGGCAGGTCCCCAGTGGCGACACACACACATACACACACACACACAAAAGGCGCCTGGCAGACTGGGGCCATCATAGGACATCCACTGAGGGGGTCCCAGACTGTGAGAGGGCACAGGCCGGGCTGAGGGACTCCCTCCACCCCGAGTGCACAAATTTTTGTGCACCGGGCCCCTAGTAATAAAATAAAATAAAGGGGAAAAGAAGAAGTTTCTTTTTTATAATTTTATTTTTATTTCATTGCTTAAAGTATTACAACAAGTGATAGATAAGTATTACAACAGATGATAGATAGATCTCCATTTTTTCCCCTTGCCCTTCCCCCCTTCCTCCCTAACCCCCAGTTTCCCGTGTCCACTGATTGTGCTCCTATGCATGCATGCAAGTCCTTCAGTTGATCTCCCAACTCCCCCCCAACCATCCCCAGCCTTCCAGCTGTAGGATGATAGTCTGTTCAAGGCTGCTCTGTCTCTGTATTTGTTTATGTTTATCATTTTGTAATGGTCTTTATTATCCATAAATAAGTGAAGTCATGTGGTATTTTTCTTTCATTGATTGGCTTA
>PVJC01002313.1:0-80819 GCA_004026665.1 Murina feae | reverse complement strand
CAAGAAACCAGAAACACCAATCAGAAAGGATATATACATCCCTGTGTTCATAGCAGCACAATTTACCATAGCTAAGATTTGGAAACAGCCTAAGTGCCCTCAGCAGATGAATGGATTAGAAAACTGTGGTACATCTACACAATGGAATACTATGCTGCTATAAAAAAGAAGGACTTATTACCATTGGCAGCAGCATGGATGGAACTGGAGAGCATTATGCTAAGTGAAATAACCCAGTCAATGAAAGAAAAATACCACATGATCTCACTTACTTATGGATAATAAAGACCATTATAAATTGATGAACATAAACAGATACAGAGGCAGAACAGCATTGAACAGACTTTCAAACTACAGCTGGAAGGCTTAGGAGGGTTGGGGGGTAGTTAAGAAATCAATTGAAGGACTTGTATGCATGCATCTTAACTAATAAAAGCGTAATATTGAAATTAACCGTTTCTCCTAAGCCACGCCCACCAGCCAATTAGAGCAACTGTATGCAAATTAGTCCAGCCAACATGGTGGCCGCCACTCATGGACCTGAGTAAATGGCAGCTTCCATTGCAGCAGGAATGAAAGTGAAACTGCGGCCCGCTCCGCTCCGCTATCCTCGCTCAAGCAAAACACACGTTTGCAACAAAATAACAGTCATAGAATCCCCGAGAGGTGAAAGAAACAGCAGGCCTCACTTAGTGGCCTCACCACTAAGTAACATTGTCTCATTATAGATGCCGAGAAGTGAAGCAGAGAGGAGGCTTCGTTACTAGGAGGCCTCACCTTAAAGAAACAGCATCAATTATAGAAGATAAACAAACCCCAGAAACCTGCATCCAGCCAGCCTTGCTGGGACGTTGGGTCAATGGGAGCTGTGGGCAGCCTTAAAGCCTGAAAGCTCCAATCAGCCTGTCACCCACATTGGCCACAACCCAATGGAGTGAGGGACGTTCCTGGGGAGCTTGGCCAGCCTAGAGACAGCCATCAGCCCGTCACCCAGCCTGGTCAGGCATGCCAGCAGGTGGACATCCCCAGAGGGGTCCCAGACTGCGAGAGGGCACAGGCTGGGCTGAGGGACTTCCCAAGTGCACAGAGCAGCTGCAGGGTGGAACAGCGCAGGACCCAGGACCGGTGGGTGGGAAAGAGGCGACAGGGTTGGTGGCCTGTTTGGCAGCTCCTCAGGCCCTTTTCGGGTCACCGGGGAGTGGGAAAGAGGCGGTGGGGGCTGGGGGCCTGCTTGGTGGCTGCCCAGGCCCTTTGAGGGGCACTGGGGAGCGGGAAAGAGGCAGTGGGGGTCAGGGGCCTGCTTGGAGGCTTCCCAGGCCCTTTGCGGGGCACCGGGGAGTGGGAAAGCAAGGCAGCAGGGTACCAGTGAGTGGGAAAGAGGTAGCGGGGGCATCTTGGCCTGCTTGGCGGCTTCCCAGGCCCTTTAGGGGGCACTGGGGAGCGGGAAAGCAAGCTCTTGGTGGCTGGGGGCCTGCTTGGCAGCTCCCCAGGTCCCTTCTGGGGATCAGGGAGCAGGAAAAGGCTGGCCTGACCACGAGGTGGGGTTTTCCCTGCTTCCTGGTGACTGGAGAAAGATGAGCAGTAGGCAAGCTTGGGAGACAGGCAGCACCCAGCCCTGGCCACAGCTCAAAAAAGAGAACAACATGCAGGGGAGGGCAAGAGTCTGAGAGATCAACATAGAGGGGGTGCCTGCTTCAAGCCTTCACGGTGTGCCTGGGGGCAGACCCCCAGCAGGTAGACACACACAGGAGGACTGCTCCGAGCCTTAGATGCGTCTGGGGGCAGGTCCCCAGTGGCGACACACACACACACACACACAAACACACACAAAAGGCACCTGGCAGACTGGGGCCATCATAGGACATCCACTGAGGGGTTCCAGACTGTGAGAGGGGGCAGACTGGGTTGAGGGACCCCCACCCTCCCCCCCGCCCCGTCCACGAATTTCGTACACCGGGTCCCTAGTATAAGCATAATCAATGGACACAAGACACTGGGGGGTAGCAGAGGAGGGCGGGGGGAAGGTCAAGAGAAAAAGTGGAGACTTATTTAACACTCTTTGTAATACTTTAAGCAATAAAAAAAATTTTTTTAAAAAGAGAGAGAAAAAAAAACATTGGGTCCTGGGGACAAGGAGAACCTAAGACCTGAAAACCTAAGACCTTAGACTTAAGATCTTAGAACTTAGCTCCTTTAGCTATGCTCCTCTGACCCCCAAATAGCTTTCAAAATTTTATCTCATCTCCCGTCTCTGTACTCTTTATTAGTCTCTGGACTCTTATTTAACATCTATGCACAGCCTTCTCCAGATTCCTGAACACTTCTTGATGCTGGGACAAGAACCCTGGCAGAGTGGGAAGTATTCCTTTTGGTGTTTTCTCCTCTTCAGGAGGATAATGCCCAAAGGAGATAAATGCCCTCCATTTTCCTCCTCTTTAAAGAGCTATACCCTGTAGAGAGGGTCATGCTTCCAAGGCCTGGAAGATGCTTTAGGAATTCAGTTTCCTTTTGCAAAGAGCAGCCACATAAAATAACAAGTCCAAGGAGCCCAGACACAGCCCAGAACAAAGCCTACAAATTCCCCTGAGAACGTTGACCAAAGTGTCTTCATGGATAATAGACCTAGAAAATTCTAATGTGGCTATAGTTCACTAACACTCACACACACACACACACATTACCCCTGAAGGTATTTGTCTTTTGGATACCAGACAGGTTATATCCATCAGAGACACTGGGTAAAAACTAAATAAATGCAGTTCCTAATCTCCAGGAACTGACAGAATATAACCTAAGTGTTCCAAAAGAGAAGGATGCAGAGTGTGCTATAAGAACAAAAGACAGAAAGGGGCACCAAGGATGTTTTCTTAGGAGGGTCAGAATGAATGCTGTGTGTGTAAGAGGAGGATCACCCGGAAGAGCAGGCAGAAAAAATAGCTCCAGTACAGAACCTGAGAGAAGAAAGGACAGGAAGTTTACTTACATTGGATTCTCTTGCTTACAAAAGGTTTGGTACCATAACCTCAAGGCTAGAGAGTAATACAATCTTCCTTTCCAAAAAGATTTTTGAAAAGTTCATTTTTAAAGCAATAACGCTGCTGCTATGAACTCAGGGATATTGGGTGGATGCATATTCAGAAGTAGCAGAGAACCAGGATGTTAGGGTGCCGAATACACCTTGACAAGGTTGTGTAGTGCTCAGGTTTCTGTTGAAGCTAAGACATTAAGGACTAGAGGCGTGCTGGGGCCCTGGGGACACCCTCTCTGCATCCAGCACAGAGGGGGAGACTTGAACTGGTTCGTGCAATCTAGGAGGCACTTTTGGGATTAAAGAAATAATGAAAGACAGACATAAAATAGGTTAAAAGCTTGGGCTGGGTGAGGTGCCTGCCCTCTGGAGGGACAGACACCCAGAGAGCCTGCCCTCTAAAGGGACAGACACACAGAGAACCTGTCCTCTGGAGGGGCAGGCACACCAAGAGAGCACCAGCTCCAAAAGCTGTTTATTAAATACTCGAATTACAGGAAGTTACATCACATCTGGGTGGGCCTTTGACATCATGAAATCCATCCCCTTAACACTGGGCGGGAGAGTCAGACTGAGTGGCGCTCAGTCTTTGACTGATTACGCCCCCAGAGCGCAGCTTTTGCCCTCACAGCTGACGTAAATTAATCCAAGTGCATTCTAACGGCCCTTAACAATTAAGTAAGGAGACAGAAGTAAAGGCTGAATAATTCAAATTGCTTTGGGGTAGAGCACCTATGAACAGAGTGGGGCCATACCTCAGTAGTGCCAGACACCCAGTAGGCATTCAATTAGTGTTTGTTTGATGAATGGCCCATACATCATGCACATGCTTTGCATGACCTGTCCCAGGAATCCTGTTAAAAATTCATTGGTTCTATTGTCCTGATTTAGTGACTCATCCTGTCCTTACCATGCAATCAGAGCACAGAAACTTCTCAGGACTAAGCTAGAAAAACAATATATATATATATACTATATATAATATATATAATATATATATTATGCACAAAATGGTGCAAGGAGCTCAGCCCTCACAGCCACAGTGGCAGCCCCAGCTTCATCTGGAAGGTCATCCAGAAGGAAATCCAGAAGGTTGTTCGGCTGTCTGGTCTGATTAGCATATTACACTTTTATTTTCATAGATTAATATGCTAGAGGCCCAGTGCGTGAAATTCACGGTCCCTAGGCCTGGTCTGTGATCAGGGCCATCTTTCCCAGCTGCCCGCAGCCAGGCCCGTGCCTTGCCACCACCCACCCCCAGTTCCCTGTTCACCATCTGGTGATTGGTGCCTGCTGGCCAGGGGAAGGGACAGAGAGGTCGGCAGTTCCAGTCCACTTGCCGGCCCCGCCCCTGTCTCGGTGGCCATAAGGCGATTGGAGCCTGCTAGCTGGGGAAAGGAACCAAGAGGTGGTCAGTGCACCTCATAGTGACTGGTCCAGCAGTCATTCTGGTCACTCTGCCATTAGGGTCAATTTGCATATTACCCTTTTATTATATAAGATAAAGGCTTGGTGCATGGGTCAGGGCAGGCTGGCCTGCTCTAAAGGGGGCCCCAGTTCAGGGTGAGTGGTCCCCACTGTGGAGCTAGACTGGCCAGGGTGAGGGGCCTTGGGGTTCATAGACCATCCATGTCCCCATCAGGGTGGGGGTCCCCACAGGGGGGCTGGCCAGCCTGGGTGAAGGGCCATGGGCAGTTTGCAGGCCGGCCACCCCTCCCCCAGCTTTGTTAGTAAGGACATCTGGAAGACATATGGTCTATCAGATATAATTAGCATATTACCCTTTTATTAGTGTATATATATATATATATACACACACATATACACATATATATATATACATATATATACACATACATACAGTATCATGTTCTTATATCAATTTTTGAAAATCATATATGCATATGATTTATGTAAGAAATAGAATGTATGACTCCATTCAGAAAACAATACGTATACATATATAGAAGCTACTGGTATACATCGTGTTTCTTGTATAAATCATATAATTTGTGTATTTTTTTAATATTTAAAGGACTTTGCAAGGTGGGAGCTCCATGAATACCAAGCACTGCCCTCTAGTCAAGCTCCACCTCTGTCTTGCTCTCTCAGTCACAAAAAGAACCGGGAAGGAGCATCAATCTGTTCAACAAGGACAATATTAAAGTGTCTAACGCGGTGAGGACTATGAAATCACTCTCCATGCAAGCATCTCTAAAGGTCTCTATACATAAATTAGTTCTCCATACTGCCGCAGATCTCTAATTATTTTTTAATTTATACAAATATGTGCGATTACAATGCAATTAAAATGCTAGTATAATTAAAATGCAGAAAGAAGAAAATTTATAAATCTGTTCATGAAGCCCCTTGATTTCTTCTCGGGTTCAATTAATGCCACTATGATTTAAAGATTGTGAAAAAGCTTACTGCTGTTAGTAAGACCACGCCATCAATCCACGTACTTTAGAGTGTGAGGTCTCATCTAGGTCTGCAGGGAATATCTTTATGATGAATGTTGGACCCAAACCAGCGACAAGAGAGTTGCTTACTAATGACGTAGACAAAAGAAGGGGGGTGGGAATTAAGGGTGCCAGCGCGACAGAGAAGTGAAGGATGCATACAAAATCTAGTATTTCTTAAATGCCGACTGGATATATTTACGTATTTCCTTAACAAGAGCTCTGACCCTCTTTACCCTAATTTCTCCGTAGATGAAGCCATTCAGTTAGTATGAACGAATAGGAGGTGCCAGAAAGAAGAAAAAAACTGAAGATGACTTCTGCTAAAGGACTCTTTTACTTTTACTTATTTTTTTTTTTAGCCTTTTATAGATAAAAGCGTTTACTGGGGAGGGAAAAAAAAAGATAAGCAGCAAGCTTGTGACATGCTAGAACTCAAACCTAAATGGCTAGATTTGATTAAATTACTTGTCCTAAAACATTTACTGAGCACTGCTAGTCTCTGGGCATATAAAATAACCAGTGGTCTCAGTCCTCTGGGAACCATGGTTTGGAGGAGAGAACAGATATGTAAAGCTCATTGCTACACTGTAGGATAAATATTATTTTAGTCACGTGTACTGTGGAGGCACAGAGAAATTAATAATAAAGAGCTTCCAGAAAAAAGAGAAATTTGAGCCAAGTCTAGATTGAGCAGTGATTTTCACTCCCCCCACCCCCACCCCCACCCCTTTCGGGCTTATTATCTCAGTGACGAAGGCACAGAGCATTTCCTGGTAAAGGTCAAGGAAACGAACCTTCCTCACCCGGGATCCGTTCCCCACATGCCTTTCAAATGTCAAATATCCTACCAATCATTTAGGGGCTTCAAATCCAGTTTACAATGATCTGAGCCTGGACACTTACGCAGTTTTACATATAGACCGCAAAAGACAGGTTTTGTGTGCTCTTGTTGTGAGCACTGTTCAAATACCCAGAATTCGTTTTTTAATTTTCCAGGAACGCAACTACCTTGTAAAACAAAGGGAAAGTGCATTTTGTTTTGTTCAGAACTTGACATTTTCATATAAACTTATCTAAGTATATTTATTCTTCAGTCTTTTGATACAAGGCAAGAAACCTTTTTCCCCCCTTCATTATGACTTTTGCTAAGGAGTCATTAATTATATTTCTTACATAAATATCAAAATGTGTCTACAATTTCCAGTTCCCATTTCTTGAAACTGGAGTGGGACCAAAAGGACAATTTTTCAAGAGTGTGAGCCCCAAATCTCCACTTTTCCTCCAGATTTTTAGATTGTGTCTTTGTGCACATTTGTGTGCGTTGCTCTAAGATATGAGAGGTTGTGCCTTGCACAGCCCCAGGGTCTCTGCAGTGCTCTAGCAGCGCTGCTGCGGACCTAGAAGTGGACTTGCTGGGTCATACACTTTGCACATTTTCAATTTTACTCAATATTACCAAATGTTCTTCAAAGTAGCTGTCCTATGTATGGTCCCACCAGCAATGTTCCCAGAACATCATTTACACCTGGAATTACCTGAATTCTTAATTGTTGCATATCTTACTAATAACTTGCTAATATCCGTGTTGTTTTCATTTAAATTTCTCAAATAATTAAAGAGGTTGGATGCTTATGATGTTCATTAGTCAGTCAGGTTTTACCCTCTGTGAATTACATGTTAGATCTTTTCTCCATGTTTCTCATAGTTGTTTTGTGTCTTTTTCTTATTGAGTTATGAGTTCCTTCATTTTTTTTTGTCACAAAAGGTTTTTAATATTTATTTTAGACTACATTTTTCTTGTATATGTATTATTTTTTGAATTTATCTTTATTGTGGAAAGTAATACATAATACTCCCCCCCCCCACATTGGTCCCCTCCTTCCACTCTCCCTCCCTCCTCAGGCCTTCACCCCACTGTTATCTGTGTCCATGATTTATGAATATGTGCATATAAGTTCTTTGGTTGATCTCTTCCCTCCCCTTGTCCCTTCTTTCTGAGGATCCTCAGTCTGTTGCATGCTTCCATGTCTCTGGATCAATTTTTTTTTTACAGGACAATTTGATATGAGTTTATTTATTATGATTTGTTGTACTTCATACCTATTTTTAATACTTTTTTTATTGCTTAAAATATTACAAAGAGTGGTACATAGGTCTCATTTTTTTCCCCCTTGACCTTCCCCCGGCCTTCCCTAGCCCCCAGTGTTTTGTGTCCATTAGTTATGCTTATATGCATGCATACAAGTCCTTTGGTTGATCTCTTATCCCTTGCACCCCCTCCCAATCCTCCCCGGCCTTCCTGCTGTACTTTGACAGTCTGTTTGATACTGCTCTGTTTCTGTATCTATTTTTGTTCATCAGTTTATAATGGTCTTTATTACCCATAAATGAGTGATGTCATGTGGTATTTTTCTTTCATTGACTGTCTCTGAATCGATTTTGTTTGTCATTTTATTTTGTTCATTAGATTTCACATATAAGTAAGATCATGTGATACTTATCTTTCTCTGACTTGCTTATTTCACTTAGCATAATACACTTAGCATAGGTCCCTCCATGCCACCTCAAAGGGCAAGAGATCCTTCTTTTTTACAGCTGCCTAGTATTCAATTATGTAAATGTACCACAGTTGTTTTTATCCACTTATCTACTATGAGTTCTTAATATACTTTGGATCCTAATCTTTATATGTATTACAAAATATCTTCCTCTAGATCGCTGGTTGTCTTTCTAACTTTGTTGTAAATTTTAATCATCTTTTCATTTAGGGCTCATATTTTTTTTGTATCTTACTCAAGAAATCTTTCTTATAACGAAGTTATGAAGCTCTTCTACATGTTTGTGTGGTTTGTTTCTTTTAATATCTTAACTGTGTCTTCACTCTTGAATTATAATTTAGCCTGGTAATTGTAGATAATAATTCTTTTTTTCTTTCAACATTTTGAATATATCATTCTACTGGCTTCAGATTTCAGTTGTTGATATTTAAAATTCAGCTTTCTGTTTAATGGTCATTCTTTTTGTAAGAAAGCTGACTTTTCTCTCTGTTTGCTTATAAAATCTTCATATTTGCTTTGTTATAGTTAAGTTTCATTATAATGTGTATCTTTGTGAATTTATTTATATTTATTCTGCCTTGAATTTATTGTTTCTGACTCATTTTTCACTTTCTCATATCAATTCTGAAAATTCTTCACCATATTTTTATATGTATTTCCTCTTCACTATTCTCCCTCTTTTCTCTTTCCAGAACTCTTATCAGGCCTAGTTGGGCCTTCATATTTTATTATCAATTTTTTAAATTTCTCTTTTATATTTTCTATTTGAAATTTCTTGCCCAGCAGCTGTAGCTGACTCTCTGCTATTTACCTTCAACTTATCAACTATTGTCATTTGAGAAAGACAAGTAAAGACTTGGTGCTTTACTCAATGCTATAGACTTATGGTAAACTTTTTGAAAGGAATTCTGTGTACACTGAGGAAAAGCCAATAGCTTAAACATTGCATTGCACAAAAAGCCCTCAAATGCCCTATGAAATAGTTGGGGCACTTGCTCACAAACTTCTCCAAACAACAGATATCCAACGGGATGAGATGGAATTAGTAGACACCTAGGTTGTTTCCATACCTTGGCTATATGCTTCAATGAATATAGCACTATATATATATACACTAGAGGCCCGGTGCACGAAATTCGTGCACATTAAAAGGAGATTAATTCAAGGAAATATTTTAATATTGTTATTTGCCCTTTCTCTATAATAGAAGTGTCAGAGATTAAAGAAAATTAGTAAAACATATATGAAAATCTTCCTCCTGTCAAGAGTCTGGGGTGCACCATGGAACCCAGAGACAAGTCTTCAACCACCCACGTGCACCTCAAAATTGCTCGAGACCCAAACCTGGACGGCCCCCCTTCATTGGGCTAGATCCAGACCTGGCTGGTCCCACCCTGTAAAGCCCTCCCAGGTGTGTGTGTGGGGGTGCAGCCTCAGGTCCTCTGGGTGCCAGGGCAGGGGAGCACAGCCTGGGGTCCCCCAGTAAGCCCTGGGGAGTGGGACCCCATCAAACTTGGCAGAGGGAGAGGCCTGTGATTCCCCCAGCCTGGTGCCAGGGCAGGGGGCACAGCCTGAGGTCCCCTGGCCTGGTGCTGGGGTGGGGGGCATGGCCTGAGGTCCCCCGGCCCAGCACCAGGGCAGAGGGCACACCTTGAGGGCCCCATCAAGCCCCGTTGGGTGGGGGGCACAGCCTCAGGTCCCCTGGCCTGGGGCCGGGGCAGGGGGCATGGCCTGAGGTCCCCCAGCCTGGCACCAGGGAAGAGGGTGCAGCCTGAGTTCCTCTAGCCTGGTGCCAGTGTGGGGGGAGCAGCCTGAGGTCTCCTGTCAAGCCCTGCAGGTGGAAGGCACGACCTAAGATCCCCTGTCAAGGCCCATGCAGGAGGTGGGTGGGGCGCAACCTCAGGTCCCTGCTGATTGCTCCTTAAGGCTCGTTATGGGAACTTAGCCTCAGCTGTGGGTGCAAATTGGCTGGAGTGACGGTCAATTTGCATATTCCCTCTTTATTATATAGGATAGTTATACACACACACACACACACACACACACACACACACTAGAGGCCCAGTGCACAAAAATTCGTGCACTTGGGGGAATCCCTCAGCCTGGCCTGTGCCCTCTCACAGTCTGGGACCCCTCAGGGGATGTCCACCTGATGGTGTGCTTAGCCAGCCTGGGTGAGGGGCTGAGGGCCGTTTCAGGCTGCCCACAGCCCCTTCAGAGTTCACGTCCCTACTGGAGTGGTTGGCCAACCTAGGTGAGGGGCAGAGGGCTATTTCAGGCTGCCCACAGTCCCTTCAGGGTTTGGGTTCATACTGGGGTGGCTGGAATCAGGTATCTGGGATTTATTTAACTTCTATCATTGAAACTTTGTTGCCTTGGTCCCCCACTCGAAGCCTGGGATGCCCCTGGCAACCCAAGATCCCAGCCCACCAGGTATCTGGGGTTTGTTTATCTTCTATAATTGAAACTTTGTAGCCTTGAGTAGAGCTCAGGGCCCATAGGGCCCTGGCTTCCTCCATTGCCTGAGGCAATTCCAGCTCCGTGGCTGCCACCATCTTAGTTGAGTTAATTTGAATATTTGCTCCTGATTGGTTGGTGGGCGTGGCTTGTGGGTGTAATGGAGTGGGGTCAATTTGCATATTATTCTTTTATATATATATATATATATATATATATATATATATAGTTAGTGCTTTTGATTTCTTTAGAAAAATACCCAAGAGTGGGATTTCTGGGTCATATAGTATTTCTATTTTAAGAAAATATATATTTAATGGGGCTTTACAAAAGAAATATCTTTTTTTTAAAAAAAAAAAAGCACAGATCTCACACATAACATATTATATTCATTATTGTAGTGAGCAAGAAATCCCATCTTAATTTACTTATTGAATTAAAATGAAAACAACTATTCAATCAAAGTGACCTGTCAGTGCTACAGTTTCACTGCTTTAGTGAATACATTTCTTGTAAAACATTAGGCTGTTAGCCTGCTGGTATGGCTAAGTGCTTGAGTGTTGACCTATGAAGAAGGAGGTCACAGTTCGATTCCTGGTCAGGGCACGTGCCTGGGTTTCGGGCTCAATGCCTTACCGTGCAGGAGGCAGCCAATCAATGATTTTTTTCTCATCACTGATGTTCCTATCTCTCTCTTCCTCTCCTTTCCTCTCTGAAACCAATAAAAATACATTTTAAAAAAATATTAGGTTGTTAAAACAGAAGGTCCAGAAAAGAATCAAATTTATAGGTCACAAAGATTTAGAATTTTAGCTTTATTTCCAAGCTAACTTTAACAATATGACTCCAAATTTTCATAAGACCTTTTATCATCTCTCCTGCCAAAAGTGAGTTATAAAAATCATTTTTGATCCACAACTTTGAAAGACTTTATGCTCTTCAAGTCACATTCTTAACAACAGATTCAGCACGACACAAAAATCAGGAAGGTATTTTCATCTCAAAAATATTTTCTTGATAGCATTTACATTTATGCGAATGTCCTTAGGCTTGCCATTACTCTTTATGAGAAAATGACTTTAAAAGGTGAGGATTTTCTCCTGGGGGAACCACCCCAATTTGTTCAGAAGACTAAGAGTCCCTGCAAGTCTCAGTGTCAGATTAAAACTTTAAATTATCTCTGTCTTCTTCTTATGTAATCTTGAATAATGTTGTGAAAAGTGCTACTTTAAGATTTTATTTCTTGCTTCTAGTGTTTTTCGAATTTTACTGGCCTTGGTTCTTTGTCTTCCGTGCAGAAGTACTGTAGCTGAATCTCAGCCTTTGTTTTTCTAGTAGCATTCACATGAACCCACTTTCACTGTGGGATGTTTTGCATCTGGCAGCATTCACCCTACTGCCTCTTCTATATTGTAGTCACACTCAGCCTGGGACCCTTTTATTTTCCTTGCTTATCCACTTGTATTTTGATTGGGTGACCTGGGCTTCCCACCTATTGATGACCCACATCTTAAATTCTAGAAGTGCATTTAGAGCCAAAAAAAGAAGAAAAAAGATCGCCCTCAGTGTTTGCAATTATTACATTGATTTCAGGTGCTTAACAATAGAACATGTTCTTTTTCTTTTCAGAGACAGTCTGCCTGTGGCTTTTAAAAACCACCTGGTAACCTCGGTAGAATTTTAAACATACATATTTTCATGGAAGACAATAAATCAGAGAGCCGCTGAGGACCTAATTTCCAGTTATTTGCTGGCATATAGGGTTTTGTGAAGTTCAGATTGTGATGATCTATCTTGTCTTGAAAGGTAAGAAAGGAGAATAAATATTAATGTGTTTTATGCCTAGAAAATCTAATGATGAAACTAAAGTTAATGAGCTCGTGCTGACCACTCCTGATTGACATAATGTACTAATTTCTCTCCTTCCTCAACTTGGATCTTCTAAACCAGTGCTTGTCAGATGCTAATGTGCATACCAACCCCCTGAGATCATGTTAAGGCAGTTTCTGATTCAGCAGGTCTCAGGTGGAGCCTGAGAATCTGCATTTCTAACAAGCTCCTAGGTAAGAATGATGCTGAAGCCCTGAGCCTCACTGATTTTCTCAGCCCCTACAGAAAGCAATTGAATCAAAAGAAGGTTCATGTGCATGTCTAGCAAGTAGAGTAAATAAAGTTGTAATTAAAAGGCTCTCTTTTCTGATAGAGCAACTTCCAGGCCCCATATCTGAATATAGGGGTCTGGGAAAGGATTATTAGAAAGTCCTCCCCGCTACCACTGCATTCCAAATAAGTAGGCCCTTTTAAAGGACCATGGTTTTGTGTGCTTAACTCTATTGACCCATCTTCTGTGGGACTTCTGTGAGATATAAGAAAACTTGTCCCCCAAATAGATAGAAAGCTGTTGAGTCTCTTCTTGTATGTAGTAGCAGCTGATGCTGTGTTCCCGTGGTGCCTGTTGTTTGTTGGTGTCCTTCAATCAACTGTGCAGCACTTTCCTTTCTGCTAGCTAACCTAGGTGGCAGCCAGAGCCATTTCAGTTATTAGCAGACATTTATGAATCCTCTTCCATGGACAGGGACTGTGTAGCCTCATCTAATCAACAGCTTCACGTGCATGAATACAGTGGTGGCAGTAGACAGAAGGGGTTGAGAACAGAGGCTCTGAGTTCAGGCAGACTTGAGTTGGAATCCCAATTCTATTACCTTCTGGTTGTGTGACCATGAGATTTTGCGTCTCTAAAAAGAAAATAATACTTCACAAGATTATGAAGGAACTAAATGAAGAAATACTCACAAAGGACTGAACAACGGTGTCTAGCTTATCACAGGAGTCCAGTGAATTGTTGCTTTGTTGCCATTCTTATAATTATTTCTACATATCTTGTCTGAGCTCCTGTCCAATATTTTCACCTTCCTATAGTTCTCTCTCCCTAGATATCCTGTGTGAGTACATCAAAGTCAGTATTTCCAAAACTGAAATAATTAGCATTGTCAGAAAATTCATTACTCTACATCCTTCTCTTAGTATCTCCATTATCTTTAAGGGCAAATAAAATACTGAAAAAAAAAATTTGATTCCTACTCCTTCTTCATTTTCTTATTATATATTAGGGGCTCGGTGCAAAAAATTTGTGCACTCAGGGGGGGTCCCTCAGCCCGGCCTGTACTCTCTTTCAATCTGGGACCCCTCGGAGGATGTCTACCTGCTGGCGTGCCTGGCCAGCCTGGGTGAGGGGCTGATAGCTATTTGCTAGCTTGCCAAGTCCCCCAGTGGGGACCCTCACCCCATGGGGATGTGGCTAGCCTGGGTGAGGGGCTGAGGGCTGTTTTCAGGCTGATCACAGCCCGTTGGGGGTTTGGGTCCCTACTGAGGTGCCTGGGCAGCTTGGTTGAGGGGCTGAGGGCCATTTTCAGGCTGGCCACATCCTCTTCAGGGTTTGGGTCTCTACTGGGGTACCTGGATGAGGGGCTGAGGGCCATTTTCGAACTGCCTACAGCTCCCATTGACTGAAGGTCCCAGTGAGGCTGGCTGGAATCAGGTTTCTGGGGTTTGTTTATCTACTATAATTGAAACTTTGTTACCTTGAGCGAAGGCCTAGGCAGGTTATGAAGCCTCCTGTTTGCTTCAGCTCCATGGCTTCTATAATTGAAACATTGTTGCTTGAGCAGAGTCCGCCTGCCTAGTCAGGCACTTGCAATGGAAACCTCCTGTTTACTCTAGCTCTGTGGCTGCCGGCCCCCATCTTGGCTGGGTTAATTTGCATACAGATGCTCTGATTGGCTCGGTGGTGTGGCTTGGCTGGTGGGCATGGCTCAGGTGTCTCAGGGTGGTGGTCAATTTGCATATTACTCTTTTATTAGATTAGATGTCATCTATTCTGTTCTTTTTAGTCATAATGCCTCCCTTTCTCTTCATTCCAACTTCCACTGTCCTGGTTTACACTTTCATTCTTTCTGTCCTAGCCTTTAGATACAGCATCCATAAATGTTTCTAAATATCTCTGATTTTAAATATTCTGCTCTGTTGTGTCCACAGTCGCAGTACTTGTTGAACTGTGTTGTTTTTTTCTTCAAGAAATAGAGCCTCTTCACTGGTCTCCAGCCTCCAACCTCTGCCCTCTGTCTAGATGGTATGTCATTGCCACCAGAGTGATCATTATAAAAAACAAACCTAACCATATTGCTTCAAAATGTAAATACCTTCAGTGGCTTTCTATTAGTACAACCTCCACTCAAAGTATGGAAAGCCATCCACTACTGATCCCCATCTTCATTTTGAGCCTCATCTCCTGCTAAACCCGTGTGTGTGTGTGTGTGTGTGTGTGTGTGTGTGTGTGTGTGTGTGATACACTCTAGCTAGGCTTTTTCAAAGCATGGAGGCTTCCACTTGTCATATCTTCCTATCCTGTGCCCCTATCCTGTCCTTTCTCTAATTGCCATCAATTTTTTTCTCATTTTTTCCAAAGTCACTTGCTCTGTAAAGACTTCCAAAACTTTTCTTCCAAGGACATTTAACCACTTTCGAAAGCCTCTGGCTTCATGTGATAAACACTCTACCATGAACTTGTTTAAGGACCATTCCCTCCATACCTGACTCTCCCACTAGACTTTGAATCTCTCCCATTCAACTTGAGCTCTGCAGGGGCGTGTAAGCAGCTTACTCCTTTTTTATTGACAGCATGTGGTTGGTTTTGATAAATATTTAATATATGAAAAGATGAATGAATGGATTAATCAGGCATGGAAGGAAAGAGTGCTGGGCTCAGTTTGGGAAGGAGAGGAAGGACACTCACTAGTATTTTTTAGTAGGGAGGAAAGTAGTATAACAAATAGTAACAGATTTTACAAATCAAAGCATGGCCTTCTCTTTTCTCCTGTAACGAGAAGTACAATGAAAATTACGCAATTGCCTTAAAAATTCAAGTAGCCAAAGGCCTGTGGAATCAAAGAGTACAACAGACCATGGCTGGTTTGGCTCAGTGGATAGAGCCTTGACCTGAAGACTGAAGGGTCCCAGGTTCAATTCCAGTCAAGGGCATATGCTCAGGTTGCAGGCTCGATCCCCAATAGGGGGCATGCAGGAGGCAGCCAATCAATGATTCGCTCTCATCATTGATGTTTCTATCTCTCCCTTCCTCTCTGAAATCAATAAAAACTATAAAACACAAAGAGTATAACAGGAGGCCTTAGTGAACCATATGTGCAGGCCCTTAGGAAAACATAGGAGAGGAAGTGATATCTAAATCTCCAGGTCATTTGCATAAGGTTTTGGGCAACTGGTGGATCTATTTGGTCATATGAGGAAGACTGATAGCCCCATTTAGAAGGTATGAGTGGACATTTTTCTATTAATGGTGAGAATTAAGGGAGATGTCATCATAAGGTGACCAGACATCCTGCTTTTGGCAGGACAGTCCCGATTTTTAACAATTTGTCCCGCATCTCATGGCGTTTTAAAAATGTCCCGACTTTTGGAAAGAATGCATGACAAGCTAGGGAACAGCGGGAGAACGGGAAGGGAATATACGGTTTTCGGTGGCCAAGCGGTCAATGGTGTCCCGCTTTACCAATGTTAAAATCTGGTCACCTTAACCAAAAGAACCGCCTTTCTCTCCAATCCAGTTCCAACCAGGTAACCCCACAACCATAGAGAGAACAGATTCCTGCAGGCAGCATCTCAGTTGTCAAAAGAAACTCTCTTGGGATGATTGCTCTGAGCAGCCTATTGGAAAGACAATAGTCCCTGATAAAACTTAGGAGAGATCCCTGGGTAAGGATTTAGAAAACAAATCCTTAACTGCCAGCAAAACCCACCTGCAGTTATTATTCTGGATTTTGCAGTTATGGGAGAGAAATTTGTGCACATTATTATGGCTGAAGGTTATTACTGCATACTGCAAGTTCTTACTGGGCTCCTTCTCTGCCTGGTGACTCACTCCTTTACTAGTACCATCTACATTATTTCTTGTACATTGACCCAAATGTTCACTTGAAATCTTTTACTTTCATACCTAACCAGTGGTTGGTGGCTGGGAAAGGAAAGAATTTCAATGCAAACAGGGGAAATTGGTCTGGTTGTAAGACTTAACTGAATAATATCCGAATTGTATTTGCAAGGGGACATTTTTTAGGGAAATTATTCTTTAAAATATAGATGATACTTATACTCTGAAATTGTGACTTCTGTCTTTAGGGTGAATATACTACAATGCTTCACCCTAACAAGTGATCTTTAGGAGATCGTTAGATCCTGGAGGGATATACTTTACAGTATTTAAATAAACATAAGCTACCAAGCCCTAAAGAGCATAATTGATCATCATTTTACATTTGATCAAAATGGTTTGCAATTATTCCTGCTAGGGGATTTATCCATTTGCATCTTGCAGTCAGTTTTAGAATTTTATCCCTTTAATCTTGCCATAATAGCATGATTAATTGATTAATGCAAGGGTTCAGGAGTCAATAAACCCACTATTTATTATTATTTATTATTTAACTTCCTCCAGTGTGCTGGCTGGCATTCAGAGGCTAAAGAAAATACAGTCCAGCTCTCACAGCTTTTTAAAGAATTGATTATGCAGGAGAAAAAAAGAAAAGGAAATCCCTTTTTTGTTCCACCATGTGAAGTCTAATGGGAAAACAATAAAGAAAATGCACTCTGTATTTATATTTGCCATTATTTAAGCACGTTCTGAAGATCTGGATTGTTGCTCACTTTTAATTTAATTTTTGGTGTGTATATATGTACATATGCAGATATAGATATATGTAAATGAATACCTATTTGTGCCTGTATCTAAAACTAAAATTCCCAATTTAGAATCATTTTTACAAATTATTCTACTTGGGCATTACTCAAGAAATACACAGGCTTAGAAAAAAAATGAGCAATAAAATTGTCCTTCATCAGAAGAGTAAAAATTATGTAAGTCCAGAGATATTTCTTGTGTCCTGGTAACCATGTGCTTTTCTTAGATTAGGACTAAGTCTTCCTCGCCTGCATAAACACTCCTTCATAGATGGATTTAGCAGTGTCAAAGAATGGGTCACTGATACCAAGAAACTATCACTGCACCGTGCCCATATTTGCTGTCAGAGCTCTGGGCAAGTAAGAATATGACCAACTGACATGGGAAGTAACACAGTAAATGAATGTTACCAAACCTGTACTATAATTCTCAAATCATGCTTTTTAAAGTAAATGATCATGATGTGGTGAAGGCCTGGGGTGGGCAGGGTCGGGCTAGAAAAGGTCAATGAGGGGGAAAGGGGACATATGTAATACTTTCAACAATAAAGATTTTTAAAAATAAATAATAATGAAATAAATTATCATTCAAACATGCACCCCTGATGATTTGCTTTGTACATAATGGCATGCATGAGTGTTATACCTTCCATTCTAGCAGAATGATTATTTGGTGGCTATTTTATAAGGGATTAAACAAAGATATACAGAACTCAGTGAATTTTTCCCAAGACTGCTAAAATAAAGTTAGTATTAACACCAAGATATAGAAATCCTACCTCAGGATTCTCAGGGAATTGTCTCTTTCTGGGTCACCTTTCTACCCCTGAACTGTCAAATTATACAGAGGTGCTGTTACACAAACATGCTACTCTCACTTCAGGAGAGATGTTTGCATAATCCAAAAATAGAATTCATCGCCAAAAGTTCAATAAAAACCCCAAGGTATAAGGATGTTGCAGAGCTGAGATTGATGGTATATCCTAAATGTACCAGCTGTGTAAAATATGAAACCATCCACCACGGTGTCATCCTGAAGGAACCTGAGGAGAGGCACACGCAGCACCACATGTCCTGCATGACAGGCGAGACAACAATGGTCGGCCAGATGTTCTTTTCTTTCTCATTTGCATGGTTAGAGCATATGGTAACTGGGAAGAATGAAGTTATCTCTCCAGCAGCGATATGAATGGTTCGAAATATAATTGTTTCAAATCATAGACCTCACACCTGTCGTGGATTAATGGTGTTGAACCTTTGAAAATAAACTTGTTAAGGATAACCCAAACACCTTATGTCAGATGGTGGTTTTTATGCCTTGCCACACATTTACCATCCCTGAAATAAACCACAGCTATTTTGTGTCGTTTGAGATTGCATCGTTTTATCTGGAGAAGATTTGGTTTCCTTACACATGTTAAACTTGGGAGTGTTTCAACACTTGCAATAGCAATATTTGGATGTCAGAAGATCTAGATTTCATCACCAAGGGATAATTTGGTATATAAAACATCTGGTGTGTTTGAGAGAGTATCAGCTTTAAATCAGTGGTTTTCATAGTCCTTCTGGTTTAAATGTGCCTCTTGGTAGCAAGTTCAGCTTCTGGTTTATGTACTTGTCTTTTCAGGGGCTCAAGTAAGATGAACATATATTTTGAAAGGTTGCCTGAAGTGAAATAACAGCAAAGAAAAAGCTTGCCATCTTGGGTGCATGAGCAACCAGGCGCCCCAGCACCATCTTATTGCAGCTGATTCTCATCAGCAGGGATATCGAGCACAAAATCTTGGTAGTGACTCTTGGAGCACAAATAAAAGCAAAGCCCTGAAGTCGGTCATGCTGAAAACCCCCAAGAAGTATGTAAAGATGGGACTCTTGGATTTAGAGGTAGCAGGAAAAAATTCTTTTCTCTTGTAACATAATTGCAAGGAAATTTTGCTCCACCTGTGGTTTTTATGCTTCTATTTTGGCAGAGCTCCTAAATTCTAGGAATGTCAACACTCTCTGGGTACCCTGATGCAATGCTACAAACGAGATACATTAAAGAAGTTGACCCTGCTGTAAAACATACTGTAAATTGATTTTTATGAAGTATCTTTTGATATGTCATCACACAATGGTTTTTGAAGCCAGTATATGAACCACACCAAAGAAGGAGAATAGTTTGAAGTTTTATTCTCATGTAAGAAGGTAGTGTCAAAGGAGTGAAACTCCTGAGTCAGTAACATCACTCTGGATCGATGAGGATGAGAATTTTAGAGGAGCGGACCAATAGGTGTACTCAGCAAAATCCAGGGAAAACATCCAACAGCGTCTATATCAGAAACCATAAAGGGGGAGGACATGCCATATTGAACACTGTTACACCAACATCTATTGGTATCGTGTCACACGCTGAATGTGCAATCTCCACTGTCTTCAAGTTGGTGCTTATGAGTACTGACATCGCCAGCAGAATCCTTGGGCCATTCCTGAAAATGGATGGGTAAGTAGACCCAGGACACTGACTGGCCCTTCCACTTCATGTATTTTTTGACGTTATTTCTTTATGTCTAGGTACAACTACGTCTAGCAGCCAGACAGAGGCAATGTCCGTTCACAACCTTGCCATGCAAAGGTGTCACCTGGGAAAGTGGTAAATCTGGGTAACTTTGACTGAATACTCACTATCACCATCCCAATGCTCTGCTCCCAACTTTTGGTGTCTCCCTACAAACAATGTTTAGTGCTTTCCTACCCCTGCCTCTGCCCCTGCCACCACAATGCCTACACACTATTCCTCTCAGCTATGTGGTTTCATGAGCAAGTTCATGTAGATGTTCTTTACCATCTGAAGACATTCCCTCTATTCCTAATTTGCTGCAAGTCTTTTTTATCCTGATGGGTGTTGGGTTTTGTAAAATGCTTCCTCCATATCATTTAATGTGATCACATGGTCTTTCTCCTTTAGCTTGTGAATTACTTGGGGTTTTTTGAAAGTTGAGTCAGCTCTTATTTGTTTTTTAAAACACAAAGAGAGAAACCAAACTATTCAATGAGTACAATAAGTAATAAACCCACCTCAACATTTTCTGACATAGAGCTTAGAAACATTTATTTTTGTTGTTGTTTTAATGTGGAAAAGGCATAAAATCATTTGTATTTATGAAAACACATAAAATAATATTACTAGACATATTATAAAGAATGGTTTAATTCTTACCTAAAAAAATAGAAGCTTCAGGACTCTTCACATTCTCTCTTTTCATGGAGAAAACACCTACCTTCCTAGGGTAAAATGCTAAAAAAGTAAAATAACATTTTTATTTTTAAAAACCATAGGGAAAAAAATGTGTGTTCTTTAATTTCGGCAGAAAATGGCCTATTTGATGGAGCTACATTACCAACTTGTAATTGAAGAATATTATTTCTAAGACTTTTAAATCTTGTTGCATTTCCCACCAAGAAACAAAGAATCACATTCTGTTGCTTGCTCCACAGGACAGGTAAAGTGGAGCCTGATGTGCTCCCAGGACTTAAGTCCCCGCTGCTGAACTAATTTATAATGAAGCACGGATAGTGTGATCCAGAGCTGTTAACCTCCCAAGGAATATTGGCGTTTCATTTCCGTAGGCCTCACACTCCCCCCCTCTAGAAGTTGACCTCCACTTCAGGTTGCAGACACTGGACAGAAACCTAGAGGTCAGGTCCATAGAGCTGCAGGGCATTTGGTTTCTCTCTCTACATACTATGTTGCTGACTGCCTAGTCAACTACATATAAGGCTTTTCCGAGTCCTCAGTAGCTGTTTTTAAGTTTTTATCCTGAGGTTTTAGTTTCAATCAATGAGGAAGTGGGCTATAATGAGGTTAAACCTCCACAGCAGAACTAGACTCAACAACTCACCGCACAGATGAGCAAACTGTGGCCCAGAGAGAGGGCAGAAATGATGGAAATTCCCTACAGTTGTTATAGCCCTTTGTGGTTTACAAAGCACTCCCTTCTATTATTCATTTCATCCTCACAATAATCCATTGTGAAGATATAGTCTTAAAATGCCATGGGTTCCAGCCAGTTACAATTTATGTTATAAATTTAGTTATAAAATTATGACTGTGTTTAACATTTTATTTTTATTTCTCTCTGCTGCTTTCTTTGATTTATACAAGTAATATAATCCAACAGACAATGTAAGAAGGAGGACATGGATTTATAGTGTTAGAACATAAATTTACAATTAAATAGAAAAATTTTAAGAGAGGCTCAAACTGAGACCAAAAAGCACTAGACACATCATATCCTTTCCTCGGGGCATCCAAGGATGATGGAGGGGGTAAAACCAAAAGTCATGGCAAGTTGAGCTGTTCTGAAGTGAGAGAAAGGGAATTTGGAACAAAGCAAGTAGAACTGAACACCCCTTCCTGTACGCCATGCAATCAACATGGGGGAAGCCAGGACACCCAAGAGGAATGGGCTGTCTGCCATTTGGAAAAAAATAGGTTATCTTTATTACTTATTTTTACTTGTGATGCTTTGCATTTTCATCCCACTTTTGTTTCTTTTACAGCAATATTACATTCCCGGTCTCATTTCAGCCACACAGCAACATGAGATTGACAAAGCAAGCACTGGCTTTGGTGTTTGCAGGTTTTTATTGGTGTCTTTACAGGTGGAAGACTGAAGCCCAGCAGTCTGAGGCCTTTACTCCAGGTTACACAATTCATTTAGAAGTGAGGATTCTAACAAAACAGGAGTCAGAAGAGCTCTTCAAAATACAGGGGAGCAGATTAAACATGGCAAGTTGTCCTAAATTCCATCAAGTGGCAGTAAAGGAATTTAAAAGATTTTAGTCAAGAACAAAGGACCAGTGAAAGATGTTAGTAGAGAAGTCCACAGATGTTTGAAAAACAGTAAAAGGACGAAAGTGTGGTTTTGATTTAGCTACAGAAGGAAATACTGAAAATAAATGATATCATCTGATACACAGAACCACAGTAAGCTCAGCATGTGAGAAGCAAGTTATCAAAAGAGACAGGAGGGCGTGTCGAGGCAGAAAGCCATACACAGCGCCAAATCTGTACTCAACCTGATTTGAATCCCATATTATTCCCTCACCCAACACACCAGTCATCTATACCAGTCATAGGTAGTGGTTCTGCTCTGTACCACCACCTATGCTGCACACAGAGTCCAGAGGATTATTTTCTGGGGATATTAAACCCAAGTCTTAGTGGTCACCACATTATGTGTTGGGAGTTTGCAGGTGGACATGAAGAAAAATGAAGTTAAATGACAATCTGCAATGCATAGTTCCCTACCCAACCCCCAGCTCTGCTCCCAAGGCTTCAGGGGCCAGTTTAACTCCTCAGGCATAAAATGTAGTAATAAGAATCCTTCTCTGGAGAAACTGAACAGCCAAAGACAATAAACAACAATGGCAAATTAAAACAAAAATATCCTCAGATATCGGTGGGGGGAACCAGATGTTATGTCTCCAATGTCAAAGCTGACTTTCCAGCTGCTCACCCTGCACAGGACAGGATGCCCACAAGTCTACACCCCTCCCCCTACCAATGCCCACCCCATGCACACAGAACTTTCTATCTCCCTCTAAGGATTGCACTCTAAATGGACAGGCCAGACATTTGAGGAAGGCCTCCAATATGAGAGGGACAAAAACAGACAAAGAGAATACAGAAAACAATGACAATATACATAGAAACTATTAATATTATCCTCAGAAAGATAAGCAAAGATATTTCTTGAAATAAGATCAGGCTGCTACAGAAAAATTAAAAAGTGTGTGTGCTCTTTTTGGGAGTGAGGAATTTAAACAATATAAAGAGTTTCTAGAAATTAAAAACATAATAGCAAGAATAAAAGAGTTGAAAAGAAGGAGTTCTTACCATTTGCAACAGTATGAATGGAATTGGAGAGCATTATGCTAAGTGAAATAAGCCAGTCAGTGAAAGGAAAATACCACATGATCTCACTCATTTGTGAAATATAAAAAACATTATAAAAACTGATGAACAAAAATAGATACAAAGGCAAAGAATTAACAAACAGATCGTCAAACTACAGCAGGAAGGCTGGGGAGGATTGGGAGAGGGTGGGTAAGAGATCAACCAAAGGACTTGTATGCATGCATATAAGCATAACCAATGGATGCAAGACACTGGCTAGGAAGGGCAGAGGGCACATGGGGGGCCAGGAGGGGGAAGAGAGGCTGGGGGAAGGTCAATGGGGGGAAAAAGACATATGTACTACTATTTGTAATACTTTAAACAATAAATAAAAAATTTTTAAGAGAGAGAGAGAGAAGAATAAAGGAGTTAGACAATAAAGTGAAGAAATCAGAGTGGAAAGAACAGATAGATAAAGTGGTAGGTGATTTAAGAGAAAAAGTAAGAATTTGAAGATCAATACGAGAGCCCTGTGTCTAATAGGAGCTCTAGAGAGAGAATGAAAAAAACAGGGGGAGGAAATGATGATACATACTTTTAACACAATTTTTCAGAACTAAAGATTAAATCTTTAATAATTAATTCAATCCCTAGATTAAAATGGTGAATCAGATGAATGAGAAAGAACAGCACCAAAGCACATTGTCATGAAATTGGAAAACCCCAGGAATAAAGAGAACATTGTTTTAAGGTTCCAGAGAGAAAAACAGGTCACACACAAAGAATTATGAATCAGAATGGCATCAGATTTCTCAATAGAATTTATGCAAGGCAGAAGAAAATGTGGCAATGATTTTATAATTCTGAAGAAAAATTAAATTTTGAACCCAAACTATCAATAATGTTGCAGTGTAACCTAGAGACATTTTCAGACATTCATATCTCAGAAATTATAATCTCTTCATGCTGTTTCTTAGGGATCTGATGAAGGGTACATTCTAGCAAACCAAGAAAGCTGGGGTGGGGGGTGGTGGATAAAAGAGAGATCCATCCCAAAGGAATTGCAAATAAGATTCAAAAAATAGAGCAATATAGCTGGATTAGAGTGAAAGGGTGAAAAGCTCCAGGAGGAACTGTTTCAAGAAGAGAAAATTGAGTTAATTTGCTTGCACATATGGAAAATATTGATAAGTATGTGTGATAAAGACATTAAAGCATTTGGGGGAAATGAAAAGGAAACAAGTATTAACTCCAAAATGGTTGTACAAAAGAAGAGGCATGATTGTAGTGTATTACTGACTCAGCAGTGAACATTATTGCCACTATCATAATACTAGTACTCTAAGCACTGGTGATTGGTTTAAGCAAAATTTGTGATGCTATTATTTGGGGTAGTTGTAAATTAGAACTAGGAATGTGTATACAGAACAAATCCTCATTTGCAGTGACAAGAAACTATGAGATGATGTCCAAAACTACTACCAAAGCTGTGTCATATAAGATTATTACTTAGAAACATGATGCTAAATATCAGAAGAAATAGCTACATTTGACAGTGGTCACCTCTGGAATTAGGATTTGGTATTGAATGGGATGGAGCAGGTGACTGTACTTTTTATTTTTATTTTAAGCTTTAATGCATACATTACTTGGATTGAAATAGTCATTTTTAAATAATTTTTCAAAAATAGAAGTAGCCCTGTTTCTCTCTCAGAAAAAAAAAGAAAAAAGTAAGTTTCTAGCTATGTCCCTCTCAAAGAAGTAACTAATGAGCTAGATTCAGGAGGGGATGAGGAGCCTCCTGAGTAGGACATCCTGACCAAGAGGGATCCAGGCACAGTAGCTAGACCCAATGCAGAGCCCTAGACCTCAGTAGGAAAGGGGAGCCCACCACACACACAGCACACATGCTGTCCCTTAGAATTTTTCTCACCCCCAACTCCACCCTGGATTCCTGCCTGAGGGCTATAGAAAGGGAAGTACTACAAGCAGAAGCCTCAAGAGCTAATTCACTAAGACCTCTGTGGGGGCACTCAGCCAAAGACAGCCCTACTTTGGGACCCCTCTAACAGAATTTGTCCTCTAAGTGGGGAGATCCCTGGCACAGATCCCTCCCCAGCTGGGCACCTTGAGAGCTCCAGCACATTGGGGCAGTGTCCAGAAGAAGTGGACATGTCTTTAGAGATTGGTTAGAGCAGGGCAGGAGTCTGAATATACAAACTGATTGATTGCTGACTGGTTATGAGCACGTGTATTTTTTGCAGTCACCAAATAGGCTGTGTGAGCAGATGGAGTGAGACAAGAAAGTTCAGCATCGTTCTGTTTGCCTGGCCCTATGACCCTCATGAGCTGGTGACCTGGAAAAGCAAATCTTCCTGAATGGGGTCCAAAGGTGCTGGCTCAGGCATCTGCTCTCGCAGAGAAGTTCACGTGACCAGTTGGTGTGCTCTGGCCACGGGCAATCTTCCCAGATGCCAATCAGAGAGAACCAACTGCTGAGCAACTGCACAAACCCTGCTGAAACTCCCAGGTCACCATTCATGAGCTACCAACTTAGCTCTACTAAGTCCAAGAAAGGGGCTCTGACCAGAGGGCAAGGCCACGGGTGCCAGCACCATGCTCTCGGTTTCACAGTTTAGGAAGAACAAGGGATCTTGGTGAAAAGAGCTTTCAGCTTTGGTGTCTGCTTTTCCCATGGCCAGATCCTCCATCTCGGGCCCCTGAGCACATCCTCACCTGGAGCAGCCAAAGCCCAGTTGTGCTCTTGGTGCCTGGATACCAGGAAGGAAGCTCCCATCACCTCTGGGAGGCAGAGCAGCATTTTTGTGCCTCTTCCCTTCCTCTAGTGGGTCCTATTGTTACAAGGGGAATTTTCTCTTTGAAGGTAATTTCAGTTTCTAGAAGAGTAGGGAGACTCTCAGAGACATAATTTGAGCTCCTATCCTGTCCTCTCCAGCCCAGATACTCCAAACCACACATCCCCCCACTCAATGACAGAGCCTCTCTGAAGGACCCTTTCCATGGGTCAGTCTTTTCCCTCTAGTTAGAGATTCCAAAATTGCAAGGATCAACCTTAGGCATCTATTCTATAGTCCCCAAAGCACCAGCCCTGGCCAACAAATATGCTGGCACCCAATAAAGATGACTTTACTAGCTATTTCAACACAAACGGCTAGTTTTGTAAGGAACTTAAAAATGGGCTTGTTGGGGGAAATAAAAAAGAAAAAGGTCAACTGTAATTGAAAAATAAAATCTTTAAAAAAAGAAAAATCTATAGGTCCTTTAATGTGCTTTTGATGTCCTATTCCTTGTCAGCCCCTTTCCTCCCTCCCATGCATACTAAAGACACATAAGTAAGATTCTATTAGAAGGCAGACATTTAGAATAACATATTTGCAGGGGATATTTTTCTAACAAAGCTTGGATGCCGGTGCAAGTTGTAAATTTATAGCTGATAATCCTCCGCCAGAAGTTCTTTGGGGTGTTCACAGCTGTGAAATACAATCTTTAGGTGACTACCTATCCCCTTCGAGCTCCCAGTCTGATTCCAACAGCCTGTATTCCTGACAACATAACTCCTCACAACAAGAATGAAACCAAGAATATTTATTTCAGTTTACACACCACCCTTCACCTAAGGATCCCTGAGCAACTTCAAACACTGCTGAAATGGTTCCAAACCATGTACCTCTCTAACTTTGATTTAGAAGCTAAAAAAGGAGTCAGTCTGTTGGGCGTAATTCCTTGGCAAAAACCATACACTTCTCTATAATTGGAAACACTAAGTCCTGGCTGCTCTTCAATAGTCTTCTCTCCTCTCCTTATACTTTCTTCTTTGCTGGGAAAATGATATATATTTGACATACCCAAGACCCCACCCTTAAGTTTTACAGTTTTGTGCTTTGAAAATGTTTACACTGTAAAAATTAAGTGTCTTTCCACTTTGCAAGATTTGTTGAAATAATTTTTATATGGGTTATCTAAGAAATAGGAAATTCTTTGTCATCTATGGTTTTGGTTAAATAGAAACCTCTCTCCTCTATTCCTTTATTTTTTCATCACTTGCACTTCATTTTTCCATGGATTATAACTATTTAATTACTTGTATCAACCTTCTGTACTAGATGGGAACTTTTTTAAAAATAAGACATATATTTGCATCTCTTCTCTTTCTATGCCAATGTCTCAAGGAACTTGTGCAAAGAGTATATAGACCTGTGTGTGATAAGTTGGTTTATTTCTGAATTAAATTCATGATTTAAAGTTTCTCTAAAATACATTATGCTTTCAATGTCTACATTAGGGTACTAATGCAGGGGTAGAAACAGCTAAGCCCTACCTTTCATTCCATTGGACCTAAACAAACAGCTACCAGTGGTGTCACCAGTGGAAACCAGGTAACTAGATCTTCCAGCACAGGACCCTGCTTCGGTACAGTACAGGGAAAACAGTTTCCTTATTTCTAGTGATAAGGGAAATTTGTCAGAGATCATGGGTGTCTTCAGCCTATTGCTAGGCAGATAAAATGCTAACCCTCTTAAAAAACCTTAGCTCTTAGTCACTCATTAAATCTGAATAAGGAATCTACTATGTGTCAAACATTGTGCTAAGGGGCTGAGAATACAAGAATGTTAAGTGTCTTGCTCTGCCCCTGGGGAACTTGTAGTCCAGGGAGAGAGACTATTCGCGAAACAGAGAACAGGAAAACACTCTAAGTGGCCCAACGTAATTATGCCCAAGTGAAGGTGGCTTCATTTATTTGATTGGATGCTTCATCCCAACCAAAAGCTGGGCTGCACTTTACAACCCTGGGCTCTGAACCCACCCACCCTCCCCTAGCCCGTCCAGTTATCGTCACAGCTGGGGCTGTGCCTTATGTCTTCACATCCTGAGCGTGGCGCTTCAGAGGCTTTCTGGCTTTTTCGCTGGACGCCGTCTTTCTGTTCTCGCTCGGTGTGCACCCTGCAGCTTGCAGTCCTGCCTGTTTCCTTGTCTTACTTTAACACTGTGAACAGATAGTATTTTCTGATCTTAATCTTTTTTCTGTCTGTATTTGTTGGTTTCCTTCCTCCAATTCAGTCTTGTTACACCATGACTTCCTTGCATCAGAGCCCAAAACAGAAATAGCCAGCAAGTCCTGCTGGCTCCCCCCCCCCCCCCCCCCCCCCCCCCCCCCCCCCCCCCCCCCGCAAACAAAAAGAAACAAAAAACATGTCTAAACCTTTAAGAGAACTTGATGTTTGGGGAGAAAATAGTAGAGTGTGAGGAGCAGTGGGAAAGAGGCATCGTCCTTCCTTCCGTCTCTGCCCTAGAAACAGACGTTCCTGGGCGGGAGGAAGGAGAGGAAGGAAGATACCAAAGGGTCCCCGAGCAGCGCCTGCAATGTTGACAACAAAACTCCAAGTGGAGGGCTGGGTGGAGTTTGAGGAGGTAGACAAAACCTCCACAGGATGCATCATCTGGCATAGCCATGGCACAGGAAAGGGGAGCTGGTATGTTGATGGCAGCCTCAGCAGTAACCTATCTGGAGAGATGACCAAGGACCAGACTGCCATCCTGCACCCTAGTGCCTCAGCCCCACAAAAGAGGGAGGGAAACACAAGTAAGGTAAGTTTTTCCCCAGACTAGAAGGAGAGGTGCTCAATACAATATGAAATTGGCTTGTAACTGATAAGAACTTTCGGCATTCCTAGCATCCCTGAGTTCCGTGGGATGACTCACTCTAGTACCACATTCTTCCTGGATGCTCTTGTCCATACCCAGGTCTGTATACACTGCTGAGATCCAGATCCAATCCTAGGTTTTGTTTCCTTTCTAATTTGGATGGGTATTTCAAGCTGTTTTCAAAATATTTTACTTCAAACTTATCATGTCCTAAAATGACTTTTATCTTTTTTATTTCACCCACCTCACTCTACCAACACAGTTCTCTCCCTCATATTCTCTTCTCTAGTGATAGCATGGGAGTCCACCTGTACCAGACATCTCATATAAATCCTTAGTTTCTGTGTCTTGCTTACTACCCAGACCACTCCATTCTATCTCAAAATCTCCTCCATTTCCCAGGTCCTCATCAGCTATCAACTGTATCCATATGACAGCCTTCTCACTGGTGTGTATATTATCAGATTCTTCTCTATCCCATTCAAGATATCCAAGATCCTAGATTCCTCCCAGTTTCTAGTAGAGATCACCCACAGTCCTCAGCAGGGAGTACAGGACTCTGTCTAAATATGACCTCTGATTACTTCATCAGCCACCAACTCTTAGATGTTTGCATGCATGTGCACTTACACACGTACCCTAGAATCTTACCACCTCTCATAATCTGAGGTGACTCATGCTAAACAATGGATTAGGAAGCAGTTAGCTTGTCACTGAGTCTAAATGATAAACTAGTTGAGCATAACTAAGCATGAAGGAAGTAAGAGCAAACAACAGAAAAATCTCGTGATTTCCATCTGGAATTTTCTTATGATGCAAGAAAACAGGAGGACCTATTGCTTAGGATAACGGTCAAGATGAATGATAACTAAAGCTTCTAATTCTGTAAGGTTGCTCTGGTCAGCCTTCCAAGTGTCCTTGGCCATGTTTGTGGGGCCTGTAATACTGCATTCTCGTGGGTTTTTGTAAGTACAATAGTGGGAGTTGAGGGCATAGGGGAGGTCTCTGTAAACGGTAAAGTGCTATACAAAATGTAAGGAGTCACTCTTTTTCACTAAATAAATATCATTCACATCTGCCTTTTATAACTCAAAACTCTTTAGACAAATACCACTCACAGAAGGTCTGTCTTATGCAAAATGGTAATACCACATGCTTAGGGCAATCCAAATAATTTTTTAATGAAAGAGTGTTGAGAAGTGGCAGGGTATCTTTTACTGAGACCACAGGGAATCTACATAAATTCAGAAACATTACCCCATGGTTGTTATCACCAGGGCAGCCCTGGTGTGTCTTGGCTGAATTTTTAATATTGCATCTTTTTAATCTTGCATGAGTCTCCCTTGCAAAGTCATTCCAAAAAAAGAGAAGACACTTAATAAACATTCGAAGCTGGGGACTAGCTGTTTGTAAAACTTGCTGTCCATTAAGTAATTGTAGGTTAGGCTAAATAAAATGTTTTATGGAGACTAATATATCCCATGGTAAGACCTCATTAAATAGGTTAGTGTTTTTATAGCCCCTTCAGCATAGAAAACAAACAACCTGTCCTCCTTCTCAAGAGACTGCTCTGCTCCCCAGACCTGCTTGGCACTTTGCCTTGCATGTGGATAGGTGTCAAGGCAGTTTTACAAAATAAAGGAGTGAAACCAGTTCTTTGCTGCTTAGCGATAGATGATGAGGAATAAAGTGTTACTGCAGTATTCTCCAAACTGTGTTCTATGAAATATTCTATGAGATGGTAACATGTATTCTGAAAAAAATAAAAAGGAAGGAGGTAGGCATGGTGACTCATTCCCCCATGAGCAAAGAGGCTTGGGAACTAGGTTAAACAAAGCTAAGCAATTTTTTTTCTGCAGGATATTTGGCATCAATAGGCCAAAGTTCTCTGTGAATTTCCTAGAGTGGAATATAGTATATAGGGCACCTCCAGAATTATTTGACTATAGAACTTATTTTCTATAGAACATAGTACAAAAGACACTAATGTTCCACAGAACATAGTTTAGAAGAGGCTGTTTATTTCATAAAACCAAGTAACCAACGATGAGTTCAGTAGTTTTCAGAACACCATATTTTTCATTGAAAGTCCTAAACAAGGGAACATCCTCCACAAGCAATATCATTACAAGAAGCATGAAACAGAATTACCTGCAAATGACTTTTTGAGTAAAGCACATTAAGATTTCACTACAGCCTGAGGATTCATAATTGAGTATTTGAAGTCATCGTTTCGCTTTTTGAGCATAGGTAACAAAATTATCGAAGGAGTTGCCATATTTTCTATGCTTTGCTGCAGAATGACAGTTTCTACTAAAGCACAAGAAGAAAAAATATTAAAGAACAAAAAGCCAAGTTTAACCTTGTAATTGTAAAGGAGCATCTTAGAGCAGCAAGTTTCTGCTGCCCACCCTGATCCCCTTTGCCTGGCATCCTCCAGTTGCCAGGAGTGTTGGTTGCTGACAGCTCCGGAGGCTTCCTCCCAGAACTGCCCATTGCAGAATAGGAGTCACCTTATTGAGATACATCACCCCTCCATCCCAAGGCAGCCCATGACCACTGACTGACCTGGGTTCAAAAAGTTGGCCTGCTTTCCTCAGCTGGGACCATTTTATGGCCGGAAGACAGGTTAAAGCTGACCTCCAGCTGAGACCACATCCTTGCTTAGCTCCTCGACTTGCCTTATCCTACTTCTCTTACTCTCTTTTCCTGAGACACTCCAATAAATCACATATACCCAAATGTCGGCCTCAGGCTTTGCTAAGGGAACCCAGCCAGCCTAAGATAATACAGTTTAGAACTTGACATCTAAAAAGACATTTTTTTAAATTAGAAATTAATATAGCTCATGGTGACCAGCCTTCTAACCTGCTTCAGGAACCTTACAGCATGGTCTAATATAGGCCCTGGATTGGTATTTCACATCATGTGGTCTTAGACCATGCCAGTTAGTTATGGGGATGCTTGCTAAAAAGATGTAGCTATCCAAGGCTCACCCCAAACCTATGGAATGGGATCCACAAATTATATTTTATATATCAAGTACTTCTGGTGCACACTAGAGTTTGAGACCCACTATCAAGAGGCCATGTTTTAGCCAGCACTCCGCTCACCTTCCCTGTAGTAGCTGATAGACACTCTCAAAGCAAGCTAACTTGTCTTTGCACCTTCCGCCTACTGATAAACATTTCTTAGAGAAAACAATGTATGAATTTCCAAGTGGAAACTTCCAATGTGGTCCACAGAAGGGAAAAGAATAAAACCCAAGCAGATTAGTGCCTTGGCTAGGGCAAATTACTTCAACATGTAAATATTGTTTCATTTGAAATTGAAAAATGTATTGGAGGTGACATTCTCTAAATAAATAAACTTGGAGATGCTATGTTTAATCATCTAAAATCAATTATTTCCAAGTATTTAGGAGCTATGGGAAGCAAAAAAAATATGAAAACATTTTTCAAAGCACAAAGCAGAAAAGATTTACAGTAACTCCTAAACATCTAAATTGCCGTACTTACTCATCTCTCAAAAGTTGACTGTTGCTTGAGAATGATTTACCTAAAAAAGTCTCAGATCTCTGAATACACAGTGAAAAATACCACTAAATGCTGTGGCTTTGCATATCTCTGATAAGCATGTGATAACCACAGCTGAGCACAAGTACTTCAACCAGCAGGACAATCAAAATTAACCACAGGTATAAGTTAGTGACAAGAGATCAAACAGAGTTCCAGTAGCAAACCTGCTGTCCACCGGAAACCAAGATGGTTCAAGAGAATCAGGGGATGAGTGGAGAGAGCTTCAAGGGAGGGGTGTTTACTGAGCAGCAGTTGATTCAAGCCTAGACTGCTTGGCAGGCAGACTCCACTCTTCACTGTTGTTGTTTTTGAGGGGTGTGGGGGGTGTTTTGGGCTGTGTGTGTGTGTGTGTGTGTGTTGAGGGGTTTGTTTGTTTTTTATGGTGCAGGAGAAATAAGTTGGTCTTGACTCAATGCCAAACAGAGCAGGCACTCAATTTCTCACAGGCTGGCATTTTGTAATGACCATGTCAGCAGGGATCCCAAAATGAATCAGCCACCCCTGGAAAGCTCACTCACCCTTAAAAAGATGTTCCTAATAATTATCTACTGCTTGGTTAGTAGAGAAAACAAGAACATGCTTCTAATCAAAGTGAAGTACCCTTTTGAATCCCAGACGTCCAAAAGCTACCAGGTAGGCTGTTTTTCTTCTGGAAGGTAAAAAAAAAAACCATGGATTACGTGATAGCCAATCTAAATACAAAACTAAAAAAAGAAGTCTAAACTTGTAAGTTATAAAAATATATTAAGACCAATATTTTAAAGAAATACACCAAATATAAGGCATTGCACTTAAAAAAAAAAAAAAAAGACAGCTCTACATGTATGAACATGTCGTTTCTAAAGTCTAATTGGTTCCAATGTGTTATTTTCAAAAGAACTCAAAGTTCCCTAGAAAATGTGTGGTTAGAGTGCCTCCTTTTTAAAGAGAAAGTTAAATATTACTCAGTGGGACTAGCTGGGACCACGCCTGCCACGAGCCAGCATCCTTGCCTTGGATTTCCTAATCAACTCTGTTGGTTTACTATAGCACATTGATCAGCACCAAGAGGATGTTGGTCATCTGAAAAGCTTGAGATTTTCAAACAGACACAACAAAAAGAAGAAAGAACTATTTTAGAGAAAGGATCCCGGCAACGCCAATACAAAAAACGGTTAATATTACAAGCTTCTATCAATAAATAGTCTCACTGCCCTAGTAGTTTCAGGGAAGGTAGGAAGAGATCTGATGATTATAAGCACATTTCCTCAATAGTAATCACTATGGAGACACTGGGACAGATTACCAAATTATCTGTTGAGGGGCACTCAGAGAAGCACCAGGTTCAAGAACTCCATGAAGACTCAGCCTGAGAGAACCCATATAACCCTTTAATCATAGGGTTGATCAATAAGGTATGTAGATAAAGGAGGCAGAGTTAGAGCTAGTTTCCTCAGAAATTCAATCCAGTCTATATGATATCCTTAGCAATAGCCTGTCAAGATATGGTTTAGCACCTAAGGCCGGACCCAAAATAGAGTGTCAGCCCAAGAACCATAGAGTATCATCAAAATGAAAGGTGGGATTTAAATTATGCACCTTAGTCCTTTGGAAGACACAAAGTTGAATGAGTCTGTTTAAAATTCATGGAATTCTAATTAAGCAACTGAAATTTTTTTAAAAAATTAAAAAAAAGAAAATATGCTCAATTTCATTAGACATCAGGGAACAAATTAAAACCATATATGATACCATTGCATGCCACCAGAATGGCTAAAATGAAAAAGATTGGCTGTATGAAATGTTGGAGAAGATGAGGAACAGTAGGAACTCTCAAACTATTGGGGGTGTAAATTGGTTCAACGACTTTAGAAAACTATTTGGCAATATTTAATAAAGCTGAACATATATATATAGCCAATGTCTCAGCGACCCCATTTCAGGTCTGTAGGCCACAGAAATTGTTTCCGGAGAAATTAGTGGGCCAGATTTCCCAGACATGGGTGGGAGTGGGTTTCTTGGGATACTGCTGAAATAAGCATTTTCAGAAGCCCCCATGGGAGAGTGAGATGTAATAAAAAGCTTTATTTGCATGGATTTCCATTCCTAGGGTTCCAATGTCCCATGCCCCTTAACCCAGTCCTGAAAATGGGGCAGTTGGGGATCCAGTAGAGCCAAAAGGAGAGCCAGTATCCAGAGCTTCTGTTCCATGCTGCAGCCGGGCCCAGTTCAGCAGTCAGGTGAATTAAAGTCCATTAGTCCACTGTGTGGGCTTCACATGACCATGTGCCACATGGGTGCAGGGGATCACGACCCCTGTAATATGAGTTCCAAGAAATCCGGAAGTGTTGCCCTAACAGGTTTGGCTCAGTGGGTAGAGCGTCAGCCTGCGGACTCAAGGGTCCCAGGTTCGATTCCGGTCAAGGGCATGTACCTTGGTTGCAGGCACATCCCCAGTAGGGAGTGTGCAGGAGGCAGCTGATTGATGTTTCTCTCTCATCAGTGTTTCTAATTCTCTATCCCTCTCCCTTCCTCTCTGTAAAAAAATCAATAAAATACATTAAAAAAGAAGAAGAAGAAGTCCAGAAGGCCAAAGGCCAAGAGATTGTGCTCCTTTGTCTAGGAGTTTAAATATTCAGGCTTCTCACCTATTCTGACCACTGACTCATAGGTGTGAGTGACAAATAAGAATCTTTCCACATCACTCAGAACTTGCTGGGCATATGTTCAGACTGCCTTTGTCCAGCCTCTTCCCCCATTGATCATTGGGGAACAAAGTTGGAGAGTGTTAAATTAGCAAAACCGTATAAATGGCATGCTGATGTATCTAGTCTCCCCTTTACTCCTTTTCTGTTAAATAATAACCAAATTATTACAACTGTATCAAAATGAATACAAATGTTCACCAAATTACTTTTAATTTTAGACTACCCTGAAGAGTGTTGCTCTGAATATTTTCACAGAATATTCAGAAGCTCAAAAACAGGCAAAACTAACCAATGGTATTAGGGGTTAGGATAATGCTACCCTTGAGGCAGGAGCAGTAAGGGGCTTCTGAGTGCTGGTAATATTCTGTGTTGTGATCTACACACTGGTTATATGGGTCTGTTTTCACTTCATAAAAATATTTTGAATTGTGTAATTATAATTTATATACTTAGAATAGTATTTATGCTATATGCTATGGACTGAATTGTGTCCACCAAAATTCGTATGTTCAAATCCTACCCCCAATGTGATGGTATTCAGAGATGGGGCCTTTGTGAGGTATGAGGTCGTGTGGGTGGCACCCCATAATGGGATTAGTGCTCTTATAAGAAGAGTTACCAGAGAGCTTGGCCTTTCTCTCTCTGCCATGTAAGCACACAGCGAGAAAGTGGCTATCTACAAGTTAGCAAGAGGGTTATCATCAGGAACCGAATGAGCCAATCTACTTGATCTTTGCCTTCCTAGCCTCCAGGACTATAAGAAATAAATGTTTCTTGTTTAAGCTACCAGTCTGTGATATTTTATTATAGCAGTCTAACTATACTTCAATAAAAGTTTATTTAGAATGAAACAATAACATAAAAGCAACTGTAAATATTAGAAAAAATAGTCCATCAAAAACAGAATACACTTGAAGGTTGTAATTTCAGCACAGTGTCTATTAGTGAGAGGTGATTGTTGAGACCTTCTCAAATTCCCAAATACCACTGTAGAGAAATAGAGAAATAGCCTCATTGCTATATGGTACTAGGAAAGGACAAACACTTGCTACATGACTGATTCTGGACACCAGCTTTGCAATCTTTGAAACTCAAATCTTTGTTTCAGTAAAATGATAAATGATTGCTTGTTTGAGCTCTCTCTCTCTCTCTCTCTCTCTCTCTCTCTCTCTCTCTCACACACACACACACACACACACACACACACACACACACACACATCCTATCACTATAATGCCCACAAATGCCAAGTTTACCATATAAGGTTTAGGGATATAAAGCAAAACCAGAGGTAATAAGAATATATTGGGCAAAAGGGGTCATCATGAGTCACAAACTAAATAGTAGTAGGATATGAAATGTCTTTTCTGGCCCTAGCTGGTTTGGCTCGGTAGATAGAGCATCATCGGCCTGTGGACTGAAGGGTTCTGGTTTCAATTCCAGTCAAAGGCACATGCCCGGGTTGCAGGCTGGATTCCAAACAGAGTGCATCCAGGAGGTGGCCAATCAATGATTTTTTTCTCATCATTGGTGTTTTTATCTCTCCCTCTCCCTTCCTCTCTGAAATCAATAAAAATATACTTAAAAAAAGAAAAAAGAAATCTCTTTTCTGAAAAGTTTAAATTAGGTATGTCATATATACCTGGTTCATATTGGGCTTTTATATGAGGAAAAAATCAATGAAAAATGGGCTCTAATAATTATAGTGGACACACAAGGTCTAGGGACTAATCCTTTGGTCATTCTAGACTAGATACTCACTAAAGGATGATATTTAGTTTGGGTGAAAAACATTTTATCAAATGGTGGAAACCATGAGACATCATAAAAATAATACAATGAGCAAAAACTGAAGTTATCCGAGTAGTTAGCTACATTGGGGTGGGTACGCAAAGTGTTCAGGAACACTACACACTGCCTGGATTGAGCCTGGCTCCACCCCCTTAGAAGTTCCACCTCTTGGCTTTGGGCAAGTTACTTACTAGTAACTTCTTCATGCCTCAGCCTCCTCATCAGTACACAAGGTGATAATCATCATCTCCCATGTAATCACTGTGAGTTAGTTAAGTTAATATATAGGTAAAGTGTGCTTGTCATATAGTAAACAATATGCACACATGGACTCTTATTACAGAACAAGGAAGAGTTTTGCAATTCTTAGGGCTAGTAAATAGGACTTCCCAAATAGCTTTCCCTTCTTACCTTAGAGTAGAGAGAAAGAAAGTTAAGCGGTGGAGTGGGGATTCACCTCAGAGCACTTCATTCTCTTGATCAGAAACACCGAAAATACCTAAACACATTTTACAGTCAGCAAAGCTTGAAATGGCAATACCTCCTTAAAGCAGCTCTTTGAAATTTATCTTATTCACATTATGAAGAAACAGGTACTGTCAGGACCCTTTGCAGGCACTAATTTGAAACTGGAATACAGAGGTCCCTGGGGAACTGGACACTTAGAAGCAGAAAAGAGAGGCTCAAAAGAGAAGAAGCCAGAAATGTTAGGGGCCAACTTCATTATTGTTTCCTATAATCAATCTGGACATACAGAACTATTTCCTTAAAGAAAAGGAAGATTTAAAGTTATGTGAATAATACTAACCTCCTCAACCCATCTCTCATCCATTATTTGCATTTATCAAGAGCTTTTAAGCTTGAATTAACAGATACTGGTTATGACTTCACATGTGCTTTGACTGTGTAAATACAAGTTTTATATTAAACAATGAAACTGACAAAGAAAGCTACAGGAAAATGCATGTGTATAATTTTAACTCTAATAGAGATGCAAACTTTTCAACATGAATATTTTTTTTGTGTGTACTTTAAGTGTGAAAGTGGTATGCGATTAAAAACAACCACCTCTGGTCAGATAGCGCAGTTGGTTGAACATCATCTCAATACGCCAAGATTTCTGGTTCTATCCTCGGTCAGGGCACATATAAGAGTCTACCAGTGAATGCATAAATGAATGGAACAACAAGTCGGTGTTTCTCTCTCTTTCTCTCTAAAAATCAATTAATACATTTTTTTAAAAACCACCCTGTTAGATAACATACATCTCCAGAAATGGATCTGTGATGAGCCTTTGTAAGAGTGATCTGGTCACTGGCTTTACATGGTGGCCACAGAAGTGAGCGGGCCATCTGTAACTAAGAACTTTTTCAATTTATTAACCGTGAAGGTTTCTGGGGGCTCCTCCCAGAATGGTTGTTCAGTCCCAGAACTGAACTTCACACCAGGCTTCTAGTTTGTGTCTGCCTGAGGCACCAATCCTCCTCTAGACATTCTCTCAAGACTCTTTCAAGGTCTGTGGTTTTACAATAAAGAGATTACCTGAAAGCAGGGAAATCAACATGAGGATAAAATACCTCCATTGAAACACTTGTGCCAGTCTGGATTCTCCAAAGTATCTATGCCTGGGAACTCAGGACCAATGTTTCCTCTTCATTCAGAAAAATGAATATTCAGGCATAAATCTCCTACCTTTACTGGTTTCCACAAAGAGAGAAAAAAATCATTTTTTTCTCAACATATTGAATGAAAGGTAGTTAATAGTAGTAGTTTGGTAGAATTATTATGACTCTACAGAGCCACACTAAAATCATCAGTAAGATAAAAAAAAAAGAGAGAGAGAGAGAAAGGAACAACAAAGTGAGCCAAGGAGGTTCCAGGTAAATTATTCTCATTTTTTAGGACCTTGGCCTGAGGCTTCAATGTGAAGTTTAGATAAAGACATCAGACTTTGCAGAAATCTTTAATAAAATGCCAAACCCAATAGTAATGCATTTTCCTACTGTGGCAGAAAACTGCAGTTCAGTTTTCCAGTGATCATGGTCTATATTTTCATACAAGATAGAGGGCCAAGCAAAAAAAGGATTTTTCCATAAGGCAATTAAGGTATAACATAGATTAGGAGGAAAATAAAATGACTCTTTATTTTCTGCTATGTAAATATTTTTCCTAATATACCACCTGCTGGAAGCCTTTGGCAGAATATGATTGCAAGAACATAACTTCTGTGAAGCAATTCTCTGAATTTCTGCGCAATTCAACCAAAAGTGGGGCAGCTCTTCAGTTAGCCAAGATATTACCTCAACCCACTGGTTTGCCCTACTTCTTTTTTCTTTACCAACCTGTCCCAGAAATCTTCATTTATCACTTTTCTTGTTTGTGAGATGAATTCCTTTAGCTCTCTCCTTGAGTCTGAAATCTAATCAGTTAATAAATAACCTTTCCCCTCCAACTCCTGGCGTTGCCGGGAGTCATCTTGGATTTTTTCACCCTCTGACCTTCACACCAATTGGCCCACTGGTCCTCTTCACAAACACACACATACATGTGTGCACACAATATACTAAAATATGTCAAATCCTAGACCTTTAAGACAGAACTCAAACTCATCTTCTCCAGGCAACCTGCTGGATGAAACCTACTCCACTCCCTTAACACTTAAGTATCAAGATGAAATCCTGTGCTAACAAACCCCAGGCCTTTGATTGTGATCGACTTTGATTCTTTTTAACATTGCTTGCAATTACATGGCTCTTTAGTGTTTGGTTTATAGTTCTCTCAGTCCCAAGCCCTACTTCCACTTCAAATCCCTTCCCACCCCTCCCAACACACACACACACACACACACACCAGATTGATCAGGGATCTCTTGATTATTTTGTACCAAATGCTTCTTGACTCCCCTCCCTTCATCCTTCCTATGTCACCCCATTTCCAGTACTTATAGCACTATAGTTATTAAAGAAAGAAATATTTGTTCACCGTTTTATTTGATTATTGAACATAGAAGAACATGAAAACTAAACTGTCAAATAAGTAACTAATCCAACAGGCATGCAAAATATCAACACCAATGGTTTTCTTGAGGATTGTCTCTGGGGGTAGGAGACGAAACAGGAAGATTTTTAATCAATTTGTATGTTATATTACACAGTGTCTCTAGTTAACTGTCTCCATTCCTCAAAAAACAGGCTATGGCAGTTCTAGCTCTCTGACTCATCAGCCTGGGGACCCTTCTTCTGTCCCTCATTCCCTGCCAGAGTTTTTCTCTGCAAATGCCATAGAGGTAACAGCTGGAATGTTCTAGAGAATCCCGAGCATAGTATTTTCCTCACTGTCGTGTGATTATATATTTATATGTCAGTATTCTATAATTAAGGTTTCAGATTTAGCAAATTAAAATACAAGATGTCCAAATAAACAAAGCTATACAGCTGCATTCCACTTAAGGCTGCTTTATCTTTCTTCCTCTGACCCTAAAAAGATTCTTACAAGTCATATTTCTCAAAAGAGATAAGAACAAGAAAATCTATCACCATGGAGTTAGACAGATAAGAGAAGTAAGCTTTCTAGATACCAGCTTAGCAATAGAGAAAGAAATTAAGAGCCCGATATATATTATAGGTGGAAAGATAAATACAGAGGATAAATAAAATAGAAAAGTTTCTTTAGAACTGAAGTACATGCTTAGAAAAATACATAAAGACAGTAAAATATTCAAGGCTACAGAGAAGATCAACAAAGCCCTTGTTCATCATCACAGCACATTTTTATAGAATTACCGATCAAAGGTTTCTTCACAAGACTTCTTTATTAATTCTTCAGATACCCAAATCTTATTAGTAAACTTGTCCTAACAAACCATCTTTTGTAATGTTATTGAAGTTCAAAGCTACTCTTAATATTTTTAATGTTATATGCAAATTATTAAAGAGAAATGGTCTTTTGAAAGCAAAAAGAACGACCCTATATAACTCACTGCTCAGAACACCATTAAAATGTGGCTTAATTTATGTTAAAAGAGTTTTATTTTATACATCTAGGAAAGGCACATTAGTTCAAATGTGGAGGAGTAGGGCTTATTACAAGCCCTACCCATTAGTAATTGTGAATCTCTGAACACGTTTTTTCACCTCTCTGGCCGTTCCTTTAAAAGGGAGGCATGATGCTTACTATATGGGGTGAACATCAGTTAACATCTGGAATACCCAACACAATCCCTCAGGACATATGTTTCCTTATTCATTGACACAGAATGCATCACTATCATCACCATCACCATCATCATCAATATTACTTCCAGATACTAGATTGTCGGCTATGTGCGTGCAAATTGCTTTACACACATTCATTATAAGCATGGCTTATCTAGGATTCTAGTCCTTATTCCGTTGATTCTAAAGTCCCTGCCCTATTACTGCATCACACAGCCTCTGAATAGACTGTCTAATTACAGCAACAAGGACAGGGAAGATTGGTGGGGAGGTAACAGATCAGCCAAGGGACTTTTATGCATGCATTTAAGCATAACCAATGGACACAAAACACTGGGGGGTAGGGGAGGTGGGCGGAAGGGCAGGGGAAAAAAGAGCTATATGTACAAATCTTTGTAAAACTGTATGTAATTAATTTAAAAAAAGGAAAAAAATAAAAATAAATTTAAAAAAAGAAATAATTTTATGCATATCCCTTCATTTCCACTTTATACTGCCTAAACTTTGGAGAATCAGAAGATTTATTGATATTTACTAGCAGAAAAGAGGAAGTCTTCAGAGGTGTGAGTCATCTGAATTTCAGTAAGAACCTCCCCAAGAATAAGGAAGAGCGTTGATTGCTTCAGCCTAGGACTCTGTTGACAGGGCCAATTCTGGGCGTGGTCAGGACAATTCTGGAGGAGGTGAGGGCAGCTTGAAAAGAGGAAGGCACCTGCTGTGGATGGTTAGGGCCCTAGAGAAGAAAGCAAACACTTCCTGTGGGAGCTGGAGGTCAGTTATCAAAGCTGAAAATGGATGAGAATTTGAAATATTGTTTACAAAAATTAAAGAAGAAATACCTCTGGAATTCAGATCTTTTTAAAATCAACGTGTGTGTGTGTGTGTGTGTGTGTGTTGTGTGTTTTGTGTGTTTGTTTTTTGCTTGAAACCAAATGTTTTAGGATCTCCAAAATGACATACTCAAACTTACTCCTCAGATGTGTGTAAAAAATGTTTAGAGAAAGAAATCTGTTACAGCATTTTTTTCTAAGGGCAAAACATTAGCAAGAACTCAAATATCCACCAATAGGAAACTAGTTAAATAAAGTATTGTTCATCCACTACAACAACATACTCTTCAATGGTGCAAAATAGTGAAGGAAACCTAAATATGCTGATATTGATGAACTTTAGTGCCCAAGATGGCACTTCTGTGTGAATTAAGAAAAGGAACCTTCTTCCAGGCAGACCAGCCTCCTGCCAGGGAACATAGTTTGTTAAAGTTCAGCCCCAAATTCGCCTCAGCTAAGTGCCTTGTACACTGCTATATACGCAAGCTTTGCCAAGGTGTATTAAGGGGGAAAAAGAGAGGTGAGCATATAAAGTTATGTGCCATTCATGTGTTATTTTAAATATCATATACACAAATACTAAATACATACTTTTATACATAAAAGATTTTTGAAATAACACTCAAGAAATTGATGACAATAGTTGCCTCTCTGAAAAGAAAATGAGGGTTGTGGGATGATATTTCACAGTATTCTCTTTTGTAATTTTTTTTTGCCCTGTGCATGTAACTTTCCCAATTGAAAAGAAAATTCCATTCCTTTCCAAAGACAAGCCCAGAGATTGTTGAGGCAAAGGTCCATGGCTACTTTTTTTAGGCTACCTGTTCTCCCACACAGCTGGACCAGCCAGAAGTCCACATGTGGTGTCCTGGCCCAGTTCAGCTCATGTGGCTTCCATTTATCTGTGTGCAGTACAAATTTTTTAAAGTATATTTTTTAGCTGGAACATACTTTGCTTTAATACATTTCTCAGCAAGGATACTCTTCAAATTATTTTTATTAGATGCTTCTCATCTTGGCCATTGCAATACCCAGCCTGATCTAAGCCAACCATGTACTCTCTTGTCCCTTTTGTCAACCACAGTAGGAAAATACACGCCTACAGCCATGCATGCAGCAGCCTCTGAAAATTCCTGGAACAGTAGGTTTCTGAGTAGAGTTTATAGACTGAGTGTTTGGCGTCATTTTTGGGTCATACTTCTGCACATAAAATGAACTACTCTGGAGGATGATAACTGATCAAAGTCATGGTTAAGAACCACACTTGATCTGGACCACTTACCAGCAGTGCAATCCTGGGCAATTTCCATACATACTCTATGTCTAAGTTTTATCATCCAAAAATTGAGACTAATCATATTTCCCTCCAAGAGTAAGTATGATGGTTATATGAGATAATATGTGTGCCACACATAGTTCCCACCCAATAAATGTTTGCTGTTGTGACTAATGTCTTGTGGTAAGGTGGTTGTTACCTGTTTGGAAAGATGAGACAAACAATTATACATGTTAGTAACCATGAATCCATTATCATTGAGCAATTAACCCACACTTATCAAATGTGATCTCATTCAGTACATTATCTTAATAAATACATCAATAATCTAAGCTATGAGTCTGAAAACAAGGTACGTTGAAGTACTACAACATGTCCTTTATGTGGTTGCTTAAATGTAATGTTTATTTAATTATAAAAACTACCTATTATTAAAAATTGTCAGGATAGTGAAAAATAGACATGAAAAAGTAATCATCATTTGAAATTTCACTCCAGAGAATCATTGTTATCATTTTAATATATTTTCTTTCAGTCTTTTTTTTCATGTATTTTAATAGTTGAGATCATATGAAATATACAGTATAATTTTCTATCCTTTTTTCTGTTTAGGCTTTTACCAAAGTGTTTCCCCAATTTGTATAAATAAAAATGTAAATGTTCATTTGTTCAAAATCTCAAATCTCTGAAAGTTCTTCACCGATTGCTTTGAAATTTTGATACAACACTGCATTTGAATACACGCGTGTTTTTATATACCTACATTATATTGATGTCATACCCGTGACAAGTAAAAACTTGCTTTTTTGAAAAACAACGCCATCTGTTGGACATAAAAGCAACACACGCTATGAACTTAACAATATTATTCAGTCTAACATTCAAAGCCAGGCAATCATATGCAAGTCCATCGACACTGTTGTGGAAGTAGATGAAGTGGTTAATTATCCAACAGAATTTTGGAATTCACTCAATCTGCCAGGGATGCCACTGCATGTACTGCAATTGAAAATTGGCGTGCCAATTATCATGTTGCAAAATATCAACTAGCACAGGGCTGGGCCTAGGACTGGGGCTGGGCTGGGGCTTGGGGTGTGGGCGGGTGCCATGGTCTTCCCCATGCCAGCGGCCGAGGGCTCTGGGGAGTGTGGTGGGCAAGGGTGGGGGAGCTTCCTGGGCTCCTTTTTCCTCCAGCTTTTGGGCGGCTCGGCGAGGGCCACTTGCCAGCAGGAGTCAGGAGTGGCTGGGCTGTTTCAGGCACAGGGTGCAGGGTGCAGGGCGTGGGCCACCGGTGGGGAGCAGAGGTGCAGGCCAGCACTGGGGGGCCCCCGGGCTGTAGAGGCGCATGTGTGTGAGGCCAGACCAGCCAGGCAGGGCGGGGGCGCCAGCGTGCCAGGGGCAGCTGCCCGGAGGGCACATTGTATACCCACAAGCATTGTGCAATTGAACATATTAGAAACGTGTGCTTTCTCTTTTCTTTTTTTCCATTTAACCAGACTGAGCCACAGCAACGTGTGGCCGGGTACAGCTAGTATTATATAAAACTTTTTATAAATATGATCATTTTAATGGTGATTAATATTCCAATTGCTTTCGGTGACTCTGTCTTGATTCTCATGTATATCTGCAATTATTTCTTGGGTTTTCAAAGAGCATAAACAGCTTAAGGGTCATGAAACTGATCCTAATGCAGGATTCTACTTTGGATATCATGTTTTCACCTCACAAGAACCATCCACCTTACTTTCAGAATTTGATAGAAACCATCTCTGCCTTGAATCCCATCCATTTTTGTTTGTTTGTTTTGTTTTTAAGGCAAGGAAAGGAGAGGTATGTTATTGGTATCAGTGTGCATATAAAATGTTTTATGGTTTCTTCCCATACTCTCTTCTAACAAAGTGACCAGACGTCCTGATTTTTAACAATTTGTCCTGTGTCCCGTGGCATTTTAAAAAAGTCCTGATTACTCTTTGTAATATTTTAAGTAATAATAAAAAAAAAAAAAAAAAAAAAAAAAAACTCCCCGTCAATGGTGTACTTTAAATCTGGTCACCTTAAAACCGCCTGCATACAGTTCTATGAAGGAATGGTGGCCATGTTCTGTAACACATGGCCCTACCATCCAACACACCACACACACACACACACACACACACACACACACACACACACGTTGACTGAACCTGGGGTGGATTCTAACCCAACATCAGTGACCAATGACCTATGAACCGGAGTGGCTCACTTGAAAATTAGATTTCTCTCTTAATAAATTTCATCTGGAAATTGAAGTGACAGGGGCAAATAACAGTGAGGGCAGCAATAGGATTTGTGTCAGAACCAAAGAGTTTTGGAAGACTAGAAACTTTAAATAAGCTAATCTAATAGGGAAAGGAGCACAAAGACAATTATAGAAAAGTGGAGACACTGCGAGATCTTCCACATGACTTCCTGATTGACACAGCTAAAATGTCAGCTAAAAAAAAAATGTTAAATTTCTTTAAATGCATCAATGAGCTGGATTAAATAAAGTTTTCTGTAGATCAAAAAACTTTGGCTGGTAAGTGATTACCAAAGCTGGCTTTCACCATGAATGTTTCTGCCAAATCCTGGAGCTTTTGAACTTCTGCTCTTCAGGGCTACTCAGAGCTATAGACACACCTAAGATGGGCAATCTAAAACCCTCAAATAATGTTGGAGCCCCAGAGAGCTACGCCTTCAATGTACGAATGAATGAGAAATAGACTCTGTTCTATAAAAGGTGGCAGCAAGGATCATGCCTCCCTTGATCTTGGTGCTGAGTAGGTGATTAAACAATCTCCTATAAGTGTTCACGGACATAAGCCAGTCCTCACATAGCTTGCAGTCCAAATTCATGCTAGATATGTAGTCTGAAAAACCTCAAGTGGAGAGTGTAACTCCTAGAGTGCCTGGGAGGGTAGTCCCAACTTCAACCTAGGTCTCAAAGGATTCCCACGGATAAAGTTTCAGAAGAACAGGCAACTCTCAGGCAAAAATCTCTTCAAAGAGAAACCATGAGGGGAAAAGGCCACACAGATCTTGAAAGAGAATTGCCTTCAACCCTGCAGTTCCTGGCCTTAGATAACCAAGAGATTCTCTTTAATGCTGCAATAAAGTCTTCCTTTAGGTGATCAGAACTTACAGAGACTTAGTTCTTCAAATATATATATATATCACAACTCTCTTGTTATCAGTTTTTGTCCCTAAAGAGTGGGCTGGCAGCGTGGATCTTCAGGGCAGCAGTAGCGAGTTGCCTCTAATCGCTATCATCCTTTGTTGTTCCCACATTGGTTTCTGAACTGCACCCTGCAGCCTCAGCCCTTTGTCATCGCCAAGTGCCAGTGATCTTGTGCATCTCTCTTTATATCTATCTTAGTGACACGCTGGATGAACAGAGGGGCTTACTGCGTCCAAGTGGGTCTTGATTGCCAAAGAAATGCATTAGTAAATTCTTGAGGGAAATCTAGCTTATGCTAATCAAACACAATTTGGATGATTGTAAATGCCTGGGAATTAAGGAGAGTGAAACCAAAGAGGCGAAGGGCTGGCTACCTAATTCCCCATAAAGACTAAACACAAGAAATAACTAGTCTTATCATTTTAGACACAATGGGAAGTAATCCGGAGCCGAAAGTCTGGTCTTTGCAGATAAATCTTCCCCAGAAAGGTGAATAAAGCAACTGTTAGCTGGCAATGAAAAGCATAATACGGCCCTATTACGAAAGATGGCATTTGGTAAACCTGTGTTCTTCTTCTGGGAATGATGACACTGCCTCAAATCCCCAGGCCTGCCGATGGGGATAAAAATGTCTTCGGTTCTCCCGAGAACTCAGCTGGCTGGCTGCCAGCAGCTGCAGAGACTGCTTGTTCTTGAAATTCTCACTGGGCACTTCTGTTTGTAGTCTCACTAAACAAACAAACTGCTGGTTGTTGACAAGACTCTGATGGGTAGACATTCAGGGAGTGGCCAGGAAGCAGAAGTGAACGGAACTCCTGACCTTCCTTGGAGGCTGAATTAACACGGTTTGGTTAACACAGCTAATCACAAGGAAAGATGTGCTCCCAAGCCAAAGCCTCTGCCCCTAAGCTTCTTCTCTTTACTCTGTGAGGAATTATTTTGAGATTAATTGGGCTTTTATCTGGAACACCCAGTTGTGTGACCCTTCTTGGGTTCTGCACTGGCAAACCGGGACACAATTATTTCCTGCTGAAGGTCAGGTACACAGTGATATTTGAAAACAATTCATCATCAGGCATTAAGGAAGTGAGAAGAGCCTTCTGCTCCCTCCTTTCTTTATTTGGAAAGCCATTTTCAAGTTTATATTAAGTGAAAATTTTGGGTCCAGTAGTAGTGGTTCTGTCAAAACAACAAATGGGGTATTCTTCAGTTGCAAATGAGCATGGGCAAAACTGATCTGATCTGTATTATACAGAATCCCTTCGGATACTGGGGCATTTAGGCTACAATGAAGTTATTACATATTTCACTTACCTCAGCAAAAAACTTTTTCTTCTCTTTTCTCAACGTGCTTCATTTGGAAAGAGCTAGTTTTCTCTGATTTGGGAAAGAAGCCCTCCTTCAAGGGTTTGATTTACAGTACTGTAATTCCTGATCTTGTTTCTAGAACTCCTACAGAGGAGGGAATAGATCTTAATGAATACAGAAATGTATTTACACACACACATACACAGAGTTAAGAAAGAAAGGGATACTTTTAAAGAACACTGCATGGAATTTAGTCTTGGTAAGTTCTGATCCAACCAGTTAGTCCCCTAATTTAAATCACCACGTATTTATAAAACATCTACATCCTCAAGGCCCTGACCAATTAAGTCAAACATCAACCAAAGGAGGGATCTGAAACTGGCAGAATTTCCCAAAGTTCATCACTAAAGGTCTCAAACAAAAATACGATCTTTTTTTTAATTTGTGAATTCTGACTTCGTTCGGTAGAAGGCTTCTTATGTAATGCTTATCGGAGAATATACTCAACACCTTTGTTTATCACTGAGAATCCATTCCTACTAGAAAACAAAATGTCATTTTCCTCACCATTATCTCCACCGACAACAAACTCTTACCAGGTAAAAGGTGTTAAGGTCTCGTAGAGAAATCAGAATAAACAAGAGGGGCTGCAGAAGACTGAATATAAAGAGGCAGCACAAGAGGATCTTTGTGGCATTGAACTTGCTCTGTACCCACAGTGATCACAAGTCTATGCATAAGTGAAAACTCACAAAACTGTAACCAATAAAAGTGAACTGAACGGCATGTAAATTTTTAATGTTTATTTGTGATGCATAAGAGGAATGCGGAGACAGATTTACTGTGGCACTCATGCTGCAGATCCCCTGTTGAGCATAGCCCCCCTTCCAAGGCCTTGTACCTAGTTGGTACTCATTTTCATAAAGAGGGTCACACCCCAAACTATATAAGGACCTATAAAACTTGGATTTGCCCCGTGGAGGTATGACTCTAAAGTAATTAAATTTATTTATATAAGTCAAATATCAGGAAAGTTAAATAATAGGATGGGGCAAAAAATGCCAAATTCTGGGAATTCAGAAGGAAAGTGATGACTGATGATTAGGGATGTCAGTGAGATTTATTTGGATTGAGCCTTTGCAATGAAGGGTCTGACTCAATCTTTGATATCTGACTGCTGACAACTTTCACACCATCATTTTCATTCCTTTTCTGCCTTACATCCCGGTAAGCCAGTAAGAAGCTTGGTTGCCTCCTCCTATGGTGCTGACAATAGGTTCAAACTCAAGCACTGGCCCTGTGGACTCCCTCACCCCAACCCCACTCTGGAGTCACAATAAATGTAAAGCCAGTCTCTTTTCCCTGCTCTCTCAAGCCAATTTCAGACCATTTGGGATCCTCACTGTCCATTGGAAGGCCCAGTATGTGAGTAATAAGCCTTTTCACACCCTCTCAGTGCATGCGTGCATCATCGCTTTTGACATCAAAAGCAAATTTGGGGTGGGAACCAAAAATTGGATGATGGGTTCATCCTGTTCTGTTTCTGGAAGATAGCCGTAACTGTCTTGAAAATTTATATAATTTAGTACACAAAGAAGAAAAGAAGGGCATTTCACAGCAAGAAATTGCTTACACAAAGACATGGAGGTGGAAACAAGGAAATTGTATTTGCAGGAAAGTGTAATTGAAACTACAAGTTTTCATAGATGAGTCAGAAGGTTGGTGACAAGACAGGATGATAGGTAGGGGTCATTGAACAGATTCAGAAATTCAAATTTTATCTTTTATGCTGTAAGACACACTCAAGGTTTTTTAAAATAGGGAGATAACAGAGTCAGGTAAGTATTTTAAGATTATCTATCTAGTTATGGAACATAAAATGGGTTGGAGGCAGGGAGGTCAAGGGAGAAGGAAACTGTCCTATTATTCAAGTACAGAATGACAATGTTTTATTGTCAATTGGATGGGAAGAAAGGAAGGGACTGTTCATACATGGATTGAATAGACTCTAAAAACAAAACCTTAAGAACTACAAAAAAATCTTAAGCTGTTTTCAGTAATCATTTTGTTGATAGTAATGTTGGTATTGATATTCTGACATCGATCTGTGTACTGTGGGGAAAAAGAAGTGTGCAATTATATGATATTCTAGTTCTATTATTTCAGTGACATTGAGAGACAGGATTCTTCATGTAGAATAAAGTATATGTGTAAGAAATCAAATGTATTAAGTAAGAGCCTTGCTGACCTTATAATGAGCTGGGAATATTATTATGAACTCCTAATTTTATTTTTTTTTAAATAATTCTTTCCTAGCTCTGCCCATTGAAATGGCCCACCACAATGATTCTTTAGTAGCAATAAATATCCTCATACCAAGGTTTTGTCTCCAAGTCACATTTTCAACTAAAAGGAATTGAGTTCCTTGGGGAAATGTTTGATTTCAGCTCTGGGTCAAGGAAGATAGAAGTTGATCCTGGAAGATTTTGTCATAATGGATAGCAAGCATGTTATCGACTAGAGTGTCAAAGGTCTCAGGAACATACCTGAAGAGGCTCTCACTGACCAAAGATGGAAAAATTTGAACACCTCTACCCTTGAGTAGCTGCAGAACTTGAAGCAGAAAATCTTCAGACAAGAAGAATGGGGCAGAGAGGAGGGTAGAGATGCAGTAACTGAGCTGAAAACAGAGATACCACGTGAAAATCTGCACTCTGGATGCTTAAACTTCATCCTTTCCCACTAGAACACAAGCAGCCAGTCTTGCACCCCCAGGCAGGAGTATCCTTCTCTGAAGGAGATGAAGCTGAGTAGACAATATAGGCTAACACGTTGGGAATTCTATTAAAAAACTCTATGCTCCCCAGTTTTTCTACGCACCATCTACTAGTTAGCCCATATATGCTCAGAGCTTACAATTAGCTTTTAGTGCTCTATTCTTAACTAAAATGAGCAGAAAGATTACCAGACATTTGAGGATAGCTTCAAATGCAAGAGATCAAAATTAACTGAGGAGGGAGGAAGGCCACGGAGACAATGCAGAGAGCAGCTGATAATTATAGCAAAAATTACAAACCCAATTGAGGGATTGGAAAATAGATCTAGGAAAGAACAGGAAGTCCAACAACAGAACACAAAGAGATTGGCATTAAAAGAGGAAAAATAAGAAAATTAGAGAATCAATCCAGATATACAGATTAATAGGAGAGAAGAAAGAAAACAACAGGAAGGAAATTATCCAATAAATAATTTAAGAAAAGTTCCCAAGAGTACTGGGCATTAGTCTCCAGATTAGAAAGCCAATGAAATAAATAAAAGAAAGACCTGAGTTATGAAATTTCAAAATACTAAAAATAGAGAGTTTGGAAAGTTCTGGGGAATGAGGGAGGGAACCAATTATACCATGAATCACAACATAAAATGGCATGTGCTTTCCAAGAACAACACTGAATTTAAAGAACAATGAAACAATGTCTCAAAAATTCTGAATGACAATGATCTTTAGTCTAAAATCCTCAACCCAAACAAATTATTAATCACACTAGAGGCCTGGTGCATGAATGAATAGTGATAGATTATTAGTAACTAAAGCTCATAGTTTACATTAGGGTTCACTCTTTGTGTTATACATTCTTTGTCTGATATATGACATCAGATAAATATATGATGTCATATACCCATACAAAGTAGTTTCACTGCCTAAAAATCCCCAATATTCCACCTAATCTTTCTCCCCTCCCTCCCCCCAAAACCCTGCCAACCACTGATATTTTCAGAACATCATTTTATCTTTTTCATAATGTCCTATAGCTGGAATCATATGGTACATAGCCTTTTCAGACTAGCTTTTCTTGTTTAGCAGTATGTGTTTAAGTTTTCTCCATGTCTTTCATGGTTTGATAATTTTTTTAATTGGTAAATAATGTTTTATTGTATGGCTCTTCCACACTTTATTTATCCATTCGCCTATTGAAGGGCATCTTTGTTGCTTCCAAATTTGGACAATTATGAATAATCACATGCAGATTTTTGTGTGTACATAAATCTTCAACTCATTTTTGGTAAATATCAGCTAGTGTGATGACTGGATCATATACCAACTATCGTTCAGATTATTCCATTTTGCATTCCCACCAGCAATCAATGAAAGTTCTTATTGCACCATGGCCTTACAGCATTTCATATTGTCACGTTTTGGATTTTGGCCATTCTGATAAGTGTGTCTTACTATCTCATTGTTTTCATTCGCAGTACCTTTATGACATAATCTTGGGTAGCTTTTCATATGTTTGTTTTATATCTGTATATCTTCTTTGGTGACATATCTATTCAGATCTTCAGTCCATTTTTAAGTTGGACTATTTAATGTCATATTGCTGAGTTTTGAGAGTTCTTTTTATATTTTGTACTCACATCCTTTATCAGATAAGTGTTTTAGAACTATTTTCTCCTCATTTGTATTTTTATTCTCTATATAAAGACATTTTAGACAAGCAAAATCCCAGGAAATTGATCTCCTTTGCACCTTTTCCTAGGAAGCTACTAGAGCAAGCATGTCAAACTCAAAGGCTAACACAGGCCAATTAAACAAGGATTAAGTTTATGTGAGCCGAAAAAAAACAAAAGCTTCAATTTTCATAGAAATGTAAGTTTATTTCAATAGAGACATGCTGAATACAAAGCGCTGAAATAAATAATCGTTGACATAAAATATAGAACATTTTAATAAAAAATAATATTTTCTTGAACATTAACTTTCCAGACACTGAATAACTGCACAAATTAATAAGCATAATGCAAATAAACCTATTTTTCTTGTTCTTCAAAAGCGAAATATTTTCTGTTGTACACACCAAAGAATTTGGTACAAGACTAATGGCATGGCAATCAGCTGCTAAAGTATTTGCTGCTAGTATTAGTGGAGAGAAGTGGTGAGCCTGCACATAAGGGGTGTAAGGGAAATGATTGCAACATGATTATAGTAGGGAAATGATTGCAACATGATTATAGTAATCAGTCATTAGCAAACATTGTAGTTTGTTATTAATAGTTATGTGTAACAGGATATTGTAAAAATTAAGTTATGAAATTTTTATTAAAAAGTTTCTTACATACCATTATATTGGTGAGGCCACAAAAATATTCATTGTGGGCCACATGCGGCCCGCGGGCCATGAGTTTGACATGCTTGTACTAGAGACTGTGATCCATAATATACATACTACTTTTTTACAGAAAAATATATTTATAAACAAACAAATAATACAAACACTGGAGGTATGTGCTTTTAAAAAACAATTGATAGCAGTCTATCATTTAAAATATCTACAGGCTCCTTGCCTAGAGAGAAGCAGTTCAGGATGGACTGGGGGTCAGAGGCCTTTAAAGGAATTTTACAGAATAAAATAGAACTGATAAATTATATGACAGGTTTGACCATGTGGAAAATTGTATAGAAAGCCATTTTACAGAGCTATTGAAAGATAGCAAGATTTAACACGTGTCAAAGAAATGTAAGCAAATGAATATTACAATTATTAATTCCAAAAAAACCCAAAAAATATACAAGAAAACATAATCATGGCATATTACTTATATTAGTAGTAAACAATATTCATTTAATAATTATCATGAAAACACTAAATACATATTTTGCTAAAAATAAAACATAATTTGCCCTAACTGGTTTGGCTCAGTGGATAGAGCGTTGGCCTGGGGACTGAAAGGTCCCAGGTTCGATTCCGGTCAAGGGCATGTACCTTGGTTGCAGGCACATCCCCAGTGGGAGGTGTGCAGGAGGCAGCTGATCAATGTCGCTTTCATTGATGTTTCTAACTTTCTATCCTTCTCCCTTCCTTTCTGTAAAAAAATCAATAAAATATATTTTAAAAAATTAATAAATAAATAAAACATAATTACATTAAGAAGACTCAAGGAAGAGAGGGTACAAATAAACAAAAGTCCTCACTATATGTACTCACCTGGATTAATGAAGAAATAATAAAATATTAACATTAATTTAAAATATGGTGGTAAATATCAAAAGAAGCTGCTATATAAGAAAAAAGTAGGTAAGGGTAAGTGGAAAAGGAATTGTTTTTTAAGTGACATTTTTAAGATAATTATTTCATTTTATAGAATATTTGCATATTATACTTTAATAAAAATTTAAATGACTTTTAACATTTATAGTAATCTAGATAAGGAAATATGCATGCTAGGTAGTAATATTTTTAATAATGGTTAATATAGGAAATTACCAAAAATATAATGTTAAATGAAAAAGAGGATAAAAATTGGTAAAATATATAGCTGTTTGAATAAATTTTCAAAAGTTAGCCAACTCCAAATATAAAATCTGGATGGAAATACATCAAAATACATTTTTTAAAAATACATCCAAAGTACTTATCACTGCATGATAAGCTAATGATCATTTTAATCTAATTCTGTATCTTTCTATGTATTTTTTTAACTACTCATAATAAGATATATCACTTTCTTAGGTAGGAGGAGAACTGTTTCAAAACTTCTCTGACCTTCGTTTACAAGGAAAATTGCTGAATCGTAATCAGGATTCACAGCAGCCTGAAGGATACAAATTGAGTAGCATTGGGTGGTAACCTTTCTTTTGCTGACTTTCAAGCTGCCAACTATTTATTGTAGGGCCCTCCTCATGCCGAGAGCTCCCACCCACCCAGCATTTCTGGGCATTCCCTGGGGTTGTCTTGACTGTGCTCAGGAACTGCCCATCTGGTATCAAGACGAGGCTGCAGCTTCTGCTGGGTGAAGACCTGCCAAGAACCTCTGCCACCCAGCGGAAGCCCTGGGGCCTTGAAGGTGATAATACTGGCCTGTGGCCTCTGGAGCTGTCAATCCACCAAAGCCGGCCTCCACCTCCCCTCACCCTGAGTTACAATCTATGTAAGAGCTAGGAAAGAAACTCTATCAAGGCTCCAGGGTTTTAGAAAGCTTTAGGTAAAAATAGCTCCTCGAGGATTTCATTTATTTGCTTGTAAACCTACAGTTTGTGCACACACACGGCAAAAATCAGTGCACAGAACTGGGTCAAAAAAAAATATTACATTGGCCTGACTCCCCTAAATAACTGGGGCTTCCGTTGAGCCAGACCTGCCAGCCCAACTACCACTTCCCATAAGTCCCGCTCTCCCTAGTTCTTCCCCCGGGTGTTCCCTGGGTGTGTCAGTAAAAAGCGTTTCGTTGAGCCCACCACAGACCTGTGGAAAAGTTCAGTCATGTCTGAATTCCAAAGGAGAGAATAGATAGTGGCTATTACCTACTCGTTTTACAGATGGGGACACTGGAGCACCAAGAGGTTGAATAAATTGTTCAGGTTCACACAGCTCCTAAGTGGCAGTGTGGCTGCAGAGTCAGTGTTCTCACGCACTGGCATGGGAGCAGGAACGAAACCTCCTCTCTGTGCCTGGCTCCCTGTGCTAGACACCACTGCCCTCAGAGACCTGACCACCCAGTGATAAAGTGACAATCCGGGTTTAGGCATCTGACAGAAATTGTGCAAATAGCCTCCATGGCAGGATCAGCCCTCACATGCAAGGGCCACTTCCTCCATGAAGTCTTCCTGGGACCCCCCAGTCAGGACCGAATCTCATCCTGTCTCTTATTCCTACAGCACTTCAACTCTAGGGAGTGTATCATTGTCTGATTCTCCTTACAGTCAGTGATTGGTAGCTTCTCACACTAGAACATGAGCTTTGTAAAGACAGGCCTCATCTGGTTGCCCCTAATGTTTGCTGCAGTGCTCATCACAGGCCTAGCATAGAGAAAGTGTTCAATGAATGTCTTGTTGAGTTGCTCTGGCCTTGTGCTGAGCCCTGGGTGGGCATGCAATAGTTGCCGATTGCTGACTAAGTGAGGAATAATGCCCATTGAGGCCTCTCCACAGAATAAAGTGTTAAGTCAAATCCTGTGGAACTGTCATCGGCCAAATTGTTTAAATATGGACAATTCCATAAGTCCATTCAATATAAGAAAAATATTCTAATGGAATAGCCAATGAACCCTGGAAAGTGTTTCCTTGCAAAGTTTTGAAATCTCCCTTCTCATATATCTTTTATAATCGACCAATAGCTGTTAAATATTATTTTGTAAAAGTACTGAAAAAGTCCAAATTCTAGATTGCAATTCCTCCAATATTCCAAAGCCTAGACAACAGAAATGAATTTGATTCCAATGACTTACTAGTAGTTCAGCTGAAGTCCCTAGGGTCGTATGCCCAAGGCCAATTGTTAACAGTCCACCAGAAGAGAAAGCGGTTTTACTCTCTGAGTAAATCTTGGCCCCAAAGTCAGCTGGGAAAGACACTGTGGTGCCGGCACATCGGGGTTTTGAGGTGCACTAAATCCCCCACTGCTCCTCGCCTCCGCTCTTCTGTTCCCTGACACACTTTAGCAGGTGGATCTGACTGTGTATTGGTGTTTGGGGACCAACATCTGTTTGGAAGGGAAGCCAATAGTGGGGATTCCGTCCAATAGATGAGAATGTTCGTCAACCGGCAATTTTTTTTTGCCTGGCTCAAGCCTCCGGAACTGATGGCAATAAAGGTTGCTTACAGTGTAATTTAGTCACATTTCACCTGGAAACAGTATCATTTCTTTGAGCTCTCTAGAAACCATTGCCTGGAAGGAAAAAAAAAAAGGCCCAAGATCCCTGTCAGACCAAACAATACCCATTATATTTTATTACATGGGATGAAACACAAGACTTTAGGCTCCATTAGCAGAAGGTTTCATTTTCTCTCCAGGAAGGGAGTTTCACATTACTACATCTTATCTTGTTCTTTCTTATGTACTTAATATAAAGGGCCTTAAATTCCCCCACGCCCACCACCCCAGGCACTCAGAAGCTATATTATTAGATTTTACAGTCTGAGATAATGTGGTATTGTCAGAGTGCCGATATATATGTGGTGTATTCTTTTAAGTAAAACTACAGCTTGATAAAAAGAAGAAGTTTGCTCTCTAGTGGCTGACTTATAAAAGGCTCTGAGAACCACACAATAAGCTATGGAATAAAAAGAGAAAATTTAACAACAATATTTGTGTAACGAGGTCTGAGTAATCATTTGGTTTTTATTGATTTTTATAAGTTTCCCTACAATGAAAATCTACACCATAGCAAATGTGCTATTCATACTTTTCTTATTAAAAATTTTTCTGTCACTAAGCTAATTTTGATTCTAAATCCTTAGAACAACAATTGTTTCTGGTGTTTTATTGGCCTATTGTACCTTTAGAAAGCTCTGTGGATCCGTTTAATACCATATAATTAATGTCTATTATAGACATATTGCCCAGTAATAGAATATCATTAGAGCTTTTAAAACCATTTTTAGTTCTTTGCAGAAAGATTATATATATTCAAGAAGAAATAGTGTAATTATTAATATAATGCTAATTAGTATCTCTTTATTACTCCTTTTACTACAACCCAATTTATAAAATTTTACTGTAACGTGAATTATAAAGGATAAAAATGATTGTGTGCCCCTCTTAAACCTGCCTGCCCTGTTTTGCTTCCTCATTTTATTCGCCAGTCTGCCTCTGTCTCCCCAAGTCCACATAATTTTTCCCAACTCTCTCCGGTGCCTTCATCACATAACAGGAAGGAAACACCTAGTCCCTGATGTTCCACCATCCACACTTCAAAAAGGAGAGGTTGCCTAGGAAGCTTTCTACCTGCACAGTAACCAATACTTTAAAATATTTCCAGATCCGTGAAGATTTCTGGCCTCATTTTACCTCTGAGAAAGGAATCAGATTGCATGAACGGGCTTAAATGTCTCAGTAGGTGAGGACTACAGAAGCAAAGTGCTAGACAATGCAAAGAGACGCATTTTATGGGCTTGAGGAGCAGGCGTGCAGGACAGTGTGCAGAGGGGTAGTAAGGAGAGAAATGATGCCATCTGATTTACATGTGTGACATTATTCTGGCTGCTGTGTGGAGAGAGTACCACAGTAAGGACAAGAGTAGAAACAGGGAAACCTTTTTCGAAATGATGGCAGTCATGAGCACAGTAAAGAGGACCAGGGTAATAGCAGTGTAGTTGGGGAAAGTGAACGCATTTCTGACGTATTCTGGAGGTAGGCTAGAAGGTGGTGGATAAGAGGTGGGGGTGGAGGTGAGGTGTGACTTTTGACTGAGCAACTGGGTGGGTGGTGAAGCCACTTAATGGAATTGGAAAGACTGAGAGAGAAGCATGCTGGGGAGATGAGTGGAAGTGGGAATAAAGAGTTCTGTTTTGGTTGGTGGTGGTTCAATTGGAGAAGAGGAGGTGTCACGTGGTCTTTTGGAGCTATTAAGAGAAAATATCAGGAGATGTCTACACAAGCAAATCTCCTAGAAGTCTAAAGCTTTGGCAAGAGGTAGGAACTGGTGATTTATACTTAGACGCCTTTAGGATATCAATACTATTTAAACATGAGATCCCCCAAGGAGAAAGTTTGGATGGAGAAGAGAAAAGGCCTGGGTCTGACCATGGGACATAAACTTTTGAAGTAGAGAGAAGGGGGTCAGCCAGGAAGATTGAGCAGAAGAGCCCAGAGTGGGAGGGAGAGCTAAAGATAAATAAGGCAACTCTGCTAAGTCAGGTAAGATGAGGACACAGAAGTGACCATCAAGTTTCGTAACACAGAGGTCACAGGTGACCTGTACATCCTAATACAGGCATAAAACGTTTTCTCAGTGCAAATATGCAAGACAGAAAGAAACTAGTCATTGCTACATAGTTTTTTGGGATTTTTTCCTATTATTTATGTTAATAGATAGTTAATTTATACTCAATCTTGGATTTGGAATCATTTTCTTTGAATTATCTTAGACTCAAAATGATGTTGGATGTCAGAAATGGAGTTGTGTTTTATTTCCCAAAGTAACTCATCCTCCCCACAGATTAGGTGGTAAAGTAGAGGGAAGCTGAGATAAAGGAGAAAATAACCAGGAAAGGGTAAATTTGACCTAAAAATGCAAGATACAGGGAAGAGGGAAGCAGAACTAGGAAAAGAGTCCCTTGGGGAAGAAAGAGGATATAAATAGGGAAGAGCTCAGGATGGACTTTTTCCGTTAAGCATAGCCTGAAATGAAATTTGAACTACCTGACAGTCTCAGAGGAAACGGAACCAGACAGACTAAATATGGAAACATTTCTACTTCAGACTATGTGCCCAGGGTTGGGGAACAGGGACAGAGAGTAACACATTAAATAGAAGAGAGAAATTATAATGGGAACGGGTGGACTACAGAAGTTGCTTATTTTCTAAGAGCCTTTTTAAAGTTCATATAGCTTTTTAAAACACACACTCCAAGCCTCCTTACTGGTTAGTGTCTGCATAGTTGTATCTCTTGTTAGGCTGTGGGAATGCCTAGGAGAACTCAAGTGGGAGACAGAACCAAAGAAGAATTGTGGCCAATAGAGTCCCCTCCCCACCCTTTTTTTTAATCTTTATTGTTCAGGTTATTACAGTTGTTCTTTTTTCCCCCATAGCTCCCCTCCTCCCAGTTCCCACCCCACCCTCTGTCCTTACCACCCCCCCCCCATTCTCATCCGTAGGTGTATGATTATTGTCCAGTCTCTTCCCGCACCCCCAACACCCTTTCCCCTCAAAAATTGTCAGTCTACTCCCTTTCTATGCCTCTGATTCTATTCTATTCACCAGTTTATTCTGTTCATCAGATTTTTTATTCACTTGATTCTTAGATTCACTTGTTGATAGATATGTATTTGTTGTTCATAATTTTTATCTTTACTTTTTCTTCATCTTCTTCTCAAAGGATACCTTTCAGCATTTCATATAATACTGGTTGAGTGGTGATGAACTCCTTTAACTTTTTTTTTTGTCTGTGAAGCTCTTTATCCGACCCTCAATTCTGAACGATAGCTTTGCTGGGTAAAGTAATTTTGGCTGTAGGTTCTTGCTATTCATCACTTTGAATATTTCTTGCCACTCCCTTCTGGCCTGCAAAGTTTCTGTTGAGAAATCAGCTGACAGATGTATGGGTACTCCCTTGTAGGTAACTGACTGCTTTTCTCTTGCAGCTTTTAAGATTCTCTCCTTGTCTTTTGCTCTTGGCATTTTAATTATGATGTGTCTTGGTGTGGTCCTCTTTGGATTCCTTTTGTTTGGGGTTCTCTGCATTTCCTGGACTTGGAAGTCTATTTCTTTTACCAGGTAGGGGAAGTTTTCTGACATTATTTCTTCAAATATGTTTTCAATATCTTGCTCTCTCTCTTCTTCTGGCACCCCTATAATTCTGATGTTGGTACACTTGAAGTTGTCCCAGAGGCTCCTTACACTGTCTTTATATTTCTGGATTCTTTTTTCTTTTGGCTTTTCCATTTGGGTATTTTTTGCTTCCTCGTATTTTAATTCTTTGACTTGATTCTTGCGTTCCTCTAATCTGTTGTTGGATCTCTGTATAATATTCTTTATTTCAGCCAGTGTATGCTTAATTTCTAGTTGGTCCTTTTTCATATCCTCGAGGGTCTCATTAGATTTATTGAGGGTCTCACTAAATTTATCAGCAGTTTCTAGAAAATTCTTGAAAAACCGTAAAACTGTGGTTTTGAACTCTATATCCAGTCATTTGCTTTCCTCCATTTCTGTCATTTGTGATCTGTTTCTTTGTCTCCACATTTTGGCTGCTTCCCTGTGTTGATAGAGTGGCTTTCTGTGTTAGGTGATCACTGAGAGGAAATGACCTCCAAATCACTTGGTTATGAGAATCAGCTGTGTCTACAGTGGGAGAACTTCTGTGCTGGAGACACCCTTATGGGGCAAGAGTTGTTTCAGTGGGGCTTTGGTCCTCACAAAGTCTGCCCCGAGTGTGTCCCTTGTGAATCTGAGAAGTTGTATTTAGGATTGTACCATTCAGATCCCTGGGTACGATGGCACTTGTATCTCCAAGGAGGTGCTATTTTTAGCTTCTGCCTGGGGCTTCCCAGCCTTTTATATGCAAAAGCCTCTGCATGCAGATTGGGTGGGGCAGGGTCTCGGGAAGTCTACAGGGCAGAGCAACCAGCTATGGCCGATTCTCAGCCCTGCCCTTAGAGGCACCGGGTCTCAGGCTGCTCTGGAGTTTCTCCCGGTGCCTAACAGTGTCCAACAGTCCAGCTCCTCCCCGTATGGTTCTGAGTCCCCAGAAACTCACCTGGAACTGGAGTTCAGAACTTGTGCTTCCCTCCAATATGAAATGCTGCCAGCCCTTTCCTCGAGCCCTTTCTCCAAGCCCCTTTGCACGTGCTTCCATACCTCTGCACTTTATTTCCGCACCTCCTCTGAGTCTCAGTCTCTTTCTAGTTGTAGAATTTCCACTCAGCCAGCCTTCCTGCGGGTCTAGGTGGTGTCTGTTTTTTCTTTTCGTTGTTGTTTTAAAATAGTTGTGCATGGCCGCCATCTTGGTTTTCCTCCCCACCCTTTTTCTTAAAAAACTTGAAGTGTTGATATTTTTAGTAGCTTGAATAAGCACATTTTGAAAATGCACAAACTTAAATAATTACTAAAGAAACAAAAGCCAGATGATTCTGCTTTCTCATTCTGGACTGAGTCTTTGTTCAACTCACATTACAGTATCTGCAATTTGATGCCTCACTAGTAATATGATGCTGAATGGAGACTACTGGGCTTCACTGGAAATGCTTGTTTGTACTAATTCCATGGAACTTACAGGCTCTTGGAGACATCAGTGAGTCATGGTCAAGTGGGGGTAACTTTTAGGACTGGCCAGAGCCCTCAGGCCCAGCTTCAGATCTCACTTCTCATTCCCAGTCATGCCCTCCAATCACCAGGGACCCCAGCAGTAGGCATGCTTGAAGTCCAAGGTCCAAGGTCCAAGGTCCGAGGTTAGAAGCCTCTCTTCACATGATATCCCTATGGGATTGAGTTGCTGGTTCACTTGGCCCATTTCTTTCCCACCTCAGACACTTAGAAATGCTACTGCCCAGATTCCAACTTCTGTCTCTTTTTCTGATTTGTGGCCATCAGTTTTTTTTTCCACTGTTATTTTAAAAACAAAGCACCCTGAATAGAAGTGGGGCACATCTCAGCAACTTGATGCAAAGAAACACACAAGTGGTCAGTTGATGTCAGGTGTGTTTCCCTTCTCCTGCACAGAAGCACAGGATTGAAGCAGGTGCTTCCTGCTAAAAGAAAGGAGATGATAATGTGGTTCATGGCAAGAATAACTGGGGAGAAAATAATGGTTGATGAAACGACATTAAAATTATTTCAGGACTTCTGTCTCTCCTGCAGTTCAGAAGGGAAAAATCAAGAAAAGGATCAATATTGGTTTGCGGACCTACTATCTAGAATAGACCAGAAATATTGCCTTCTCAGTCTACTGTGTTCCCATCCCTGAAGCACCTACACAGGAGAGACAATCCCCAAGTCTTCACCTCCAGAACCAAACTTCAAGCAGAATGTTCTTGCATGCTCTCCGGTTCCTTACTAAATTAATTCTAAGAAGACTCCAAGCTTAGGCAATGCCAAGTCATACCAGAAAGTTACGTTCTTGGATCCTTGCTGAGAGTTTGCAGACTAATTATGGCAAGTTCAGGTACGTCTCCTCTCCATCACAGAAAAGTTAAAATAGAAGACATCTCAAGAGGCTTCCAATAATTAGCTCAGATTGCAGAGGTTTATCTGAAGAAAAAAATAAATAAAGAGGGCAGACCCGCCCAGGGGCTGAATTCTACTTTATGGAATGATAATAAGGCTCACATCCTCTCCTCATCCTTATGGCTTCAAGCAAAAATCTAATTTGTCTCAATATTTCAATGCAGTGGTTCCTATGGTTTGGAGTGTTTGCATTTTGAATTGACATTAAGGTATACTGGGAATCTAGAAAGGATAGAGAAAAGCAGCTTTTATAGGTTGTTTAGGTTTCTGAACTGTTTCAAGGAGAAAATAAGCCATATATACACATGTGTTTTAAATACAGCACCCTGAACAGCAGTGGTATGTCATATGCATAATCTTGGTTTACCCTCTAGTTATAATAAATTCTCAGAAGAGTGCATGATTCTATGTTTTACCTTACAATAAAAAAGGAACAATTAATTATAGGCAGGGACTATATTTGGGGGTAATGAAAGTAGGGGAAAACACACATCCTTTGATATATTTTTCTTACTGCAATTGTTGCTAAGGAAACCGCTTCCTCTTTACACACTGCATATATATATATATATATATATATATATATATATATATATATATATATATATTTTTCCCTATTTGTTATTCTCATAAAGCACATTATATCACATTTAAAAACTTGAGGACAAGAGCCCAGTAACACATACTCAAGGGCACTTAAAGCTTAAAATAATTGAGAAAAGATTAATGAGGCTGTCTCAAGGATTAGGGAACATGGTGCACTTAGCAAAGAAAAAAGCTACTCTTCTTTGTTAGTATTTACTGTCCAATCCAAGCTAGACTTAATGCCTTTGAGCCTCAGAAAAGAGGTTTCTTCTATTTCTATGGTTCTACCTCCCTCGGGTAAGAATGTTTGAAGACATACTTCATAGAATCATACAGAATATGACAGCTTAGAATAATCTAAGTTCCTCATTTTACAGCAAGGAGGCAAAGAGACTTTGCCACTTCACGGAGAAACTCGTGAAGCAAGAGTCATTTCCTGACCTCCAACACAGGAATGGGAATTCAGGTAATGTTGTCTGATGGCTGGAATCTTACAGTGAGAGAACTCCTGTCTTTCCAATTCAACTTGCCTTGCAAAAGGGAAATTCCCAGGACATTTCATTTTTATTCCTACTATGGGTTTGAACAATCATGACTTCTTGCTTAATTCATCAATAAATATCTATGCAGAGCTCCCAGTGCTGGGGAGACAAAGGAGTTTGAGGGTAGCTCAGATCTCAGGGGATCAGATATAAAAAGGATACTTGTTCAGCTCTCAAGAGAGCTCTCCAAAGCTGGTAGAATCACACTCGCAAAACTTTTCTCACAGTTCTAGAAACTACTTAGCTCACATTTTTTCTCTTTTTCTTCTCTTTCCAGTTCCTTCTCATTGTGCCTTTGTTGGCTACATTAATATCTCCAAAGAGATGTTCCCCAAAGGAAAAGTAAGAGAAGGGACTAGGAGCCACTCAGAGACAACCAAGAGAAAAACCAGGTCTTTGATGTTATACATGATTAACAATGATGATGGAAAGAAGAAGTTTATACCAATTTGGCTTTCCATTGCTAAAAATCAAAGTTATTCTAAACAATTGGCTTCAACACTAATCCCTTTTGGTTCCCTAAGAAGAAATCCCTTAGATTACCTGAAGTTAATTAGAAGTTACCCAACATCAAATATGTATTTCATTTTGAATTATTGTATTTTCTTTTTCACAAATGTCTTGAAAATATTTTTGACCAATATTTATCAGTCTGGTAAATGTCCATCAGGCCTAGGTATGAAGTCTTGTTTGTGTGTTACCTGAAATTCTTTAGTTCTATCCTTGTCCATACTCTCAATCATCCACCCACCCCACCCCACCAATAAACACATAAGCACACACCACAAAATAATATTTTGCCTCAACTTTCCCGAACTTGTTTTTAAATTCAAGAACTCTGCTCTATGGAATAGAAGGATCATTATGAAAAACTCAGGTACTTAAAAACAAATGTATAATTGAAATTTTTCTGGGTTAGATATTTTTTCCCTTTATGATTCCAGACTGAATATGAGCTGATGAAATTGCTTCCTTTAACAGCACACTTGACCTCTGGCTAACTCAGGAGAAATATACTGGGTGAGAAAATAAAAACAAGGGAAGTCTTAGGAAACCAAGATGACTTTCAATACTTTTCGTTTTCCACTTCAGTGCTCTGAGTCTGTATATCACCCATGATAGCATTAACTATTTGTTTCAACTTTATTCCTTGTACAATTTCTAATTCCACAATGAAGAAATTGATGTTGGTCCTTAAAAACCAACTGAGAAACTGGATATCTTTTTCAAACGTGATCAGAATGACTGTTGTTTCACATTATGAAATCATTGAAAGACGTGTGATATAAAATACTAAAACATTTATAAGGCCTTTCCTCAAGGGCAGTTTCTATAGAATAGTGTCTTTTATTTGTGTAACTATATGTACTTTCTAATAACAACAATAATAATAATAGCTAGCATTTTATTGAACACTTACTACCTGCTGGACATTAAGTGTTTTACTTACTAATACTTTTCATCTCTCATCCATATTTTAAAACCAAGATGCTGTTTCCTATATAAACTTTAGTTCCTCTGCTATAAATAAAGCTCACTTGAGCTTTCATCAATTTGTAAGATTAGATCTTCAGCTTCTGGTCTCTGCTATTGTACTTTATCACTGAGCCTAAAAAAAAACAAAACTCATTTATTTTCTCTCAGAGAAGTTATTATATATTCAGCTTATTTATTTGGTGTGAAAATACGAAGTCAATTAATATATATAATAAGAAATGAACAACTTGCAAATTAAAGACATTTCTCTATTACTCCCATATGACTTCAGACAAATTGTTATTGTAAATAAAATCTCTGCCTTGAACAGAAGGAAGATTTTTTGAACATAGATCTTGAGCAGAATACAAAACTTTCAGAATTCTTGGGCTGTAAGCAAAGCAATAGCCTTCCCTTAAAGAATTGGCCTTCAAAATAATAGGCTAAAAACAAAATGCATGCGTTTTTCTACTTGTCCTTTTCTTACTGCAAACTTTCTGTATGTGACCTTTAACCGTGGCTCAAGTGCATCTGTGTTTACGCCTGCCTGTGCAGAAGGATAGAGAGACGGATGGACAGTAAGACTATCAAGACTTGGAGAGATATCTGGCCACTTGTGACTGGAAGCCAGATCTTTCTTTAAATTCAGAGAAATGGTTAAGATAATCCTAGATTCATAATATTATTAGTTTTAACTGTAGGTATGCTCCCCCCAAAGGCCTATCATTAAAGAAGTTAGTGCTGCTGACTTAATTCATCAAAATAAAGTTGCTTAAATAGCTGACTTTAGTCCGTTCCTCAAGTTGGAGAAGGGCAAGAATGCTTCCTTGTTTATCTTTGTATCTCTTGTAATTCACAGCAGCATGACTTGATGGAAGAATCACAAAACTGGAAAATGGACTTCCTGCTTTCTAGTTGTTGGTTCTCCAATTAACTAGCTGTTCTCTGAGCCCCTGCTCTAACCCGGACTATGACTTTTTTGACATAAAGTGAGGATGCAGTAACTATTCGTAAGTAAATGAAGAGAACGATCTTTGATTCTAGTTGGCAATCACAAATACTTCTCCAAATTGTAGTCAGAGGTGATAAACCGTTTTTTATTCTAGTACTCATAAATGATAGTCAGTATGAAATTTGTAATAGGAACTCAATGCATTCAGGCATTTTGGAAAGCACTCAATTGGCCACTTGCAGATAAATGGCCCTATTTATAAATATGGATGAAAATTAACATTTTCTCATTAAACTCATCCTCTCCCCTACCAAGAAGCCTGAAGGGAGATATATGACCTCCATTTTACTAAGAAAAGAACTGAAAATCAGAAAAGTTAAGTGATTTGCTCAAGTTCACATAGCTAGCAAGTGAGTAAGCCAGAATTTAACCCCAAACTGACAGATTTTGTGGAGAGCAATTTCTTTCTACTATATCTCTGGCCACCACAACATTTTGTATCAACACATATATTAGAGCAATACAGCTCCTCAAGGTCAGGGAATAAGTTCTGTCCATCGCTGTATTGCTAGTGCCAGCACAGTGCTGGACAAAAACATACCGAGTGAAGGAATCATATTCAACAGCACGCAGTTTCCTGATCCTCCTTAGAAATGTGCCCTGGACAAGGTTTACTCCTCAGGGCAGTTGGACAGGCTGCATCCATAAGCAGTTCTCTTGTCAATTTTAATGCTGCATCTATTACAGATGCACAATTCATGACAGCATGATTTCCCAACCTCCATCTCTCGTCTTCTTTGCTCTTCTCTTACTTCACTACCTTCCCAAGCCCAAACTGGGGTATCAATTTGTTTTCATTTATGTAACAAAACACCCCAAATCCTAATGGCTAAACAACAGTCATTATTTAGCTCACAGTTCTGCAGATTGGTCGGCAATTTGAGCTGAACTCAGTTGAGTTGTCTTTCTGTTCCTGAGTTCATTCATGATGCCTCTCAGCTAAGTAACTTTGTTTCTGGGGTTGACTGGTTGTCAACAGAGACTATGAGGACAAATGAATCACATCATCCAGTAAGGTTTCCTAGACTTGTTCTTAGGAAGCTCATCAGGGTACCAAGAGTCAGAGCATAAGTGTGCAAGGCCCCTTGAGGCCTAAGCTCAAAATTGGCAGAATTCACATCCTTCAAATTCTATCGGCCAAACAAGTCACAAGTTTGGCCAAATTCAAGGGGCAAGAAAACAGACACCACTCTTCATGGGAGGACCTGCAAAATTCCATTGCAAAGGGTCATGGATTTAGGGAAGGAAATCATCCCAGCCTCTCCAAAAAACATCTAGCTCATCTTGGGTTAAAGGAAAGAACTACCATTCCTGTTTCTTTCCTTGCACCACATTCTGCTTTCTGTTCCCCTTTTCTACTCAACTATTCACCCAAATCTCTAAGTCCTTACATCAGAGCTCTGACAAACTCTGATGAGATGATCTGGTCTAGAAGCTACCTCTGTTGGTTTTTTAATGTCAAATATCTTGTTGAGATAAAACAAATAACATTAGGAAAATTCAGACTTCCTGAATCATTTGTGTTTTTCCTAAATTTACAATACAGTTTTCATAGAGTCCAAAGTCTTAACCACTCTAATATTCTTAATAGCTTCAAGCTTACTTTTAAATTCTTTGTGAGCCTGCTGGATATTACTCAGCAGTGCGTCATGAGACCTCTCTAATGGCCTCCAATAATTATTTTACCATCCCCACCAGAACATTTTTTAAAGTTCCTTTTTAAAAGTTCAGTTCATTGCTGAGATTTCTTCTTGGGAGGGTCCCAATTTTTTTTTTTTTCCTTTTCCAGGAGGAATCTCAGGGTCAGAGTCCCTGGTACTCAAAACCCTCTACTGTCCAGCCTCCACAGTCTGATAAAACAAGTTAACACCTAAAAATAACAGTCATTACTTGTGTTTAAGTTTCTGTGGGCCGCAAAAAAACAAAAGCTTCAATTTTCATAGAAAGGTAGGTTTATTTCGATAGAGACATGCTGAATATAAAGGGCTAAAATAAATGAGTAATCATTGACATAAAATATAGAACATTTTAATAAAAATTAATATTTTTTCTTGAACATTAACTCACTAGACATTGAAAAATTACACAAATTAATAAGCGTAACGCAAATAAACCTATTTTTCTTGTTTTCCAAAAGCGAAATATTTCCTATTGTGCACATCAAAGAAGTCAGTACAAGACTAATGACATGGCAATCGGCTGCTAAAATATTCGCTGCTAGTATTAGTGGAGAGAAATGATGCACCTGTCACATAAGGGATGTAAGGGAAATGAATGCAACACGGTTAGAGTAATCAGTCATTAGCAAATATTGTAGTTCGATACTAGTAATTATGCATAACAGGATGTTGTAAAAATTAAGTTACGAAATTTTTATTAAAACATTTCTTACATACTGTTATATTGGCTAGCCCACAAAAATATTACTTGTGGGCCCCATGTGGTCCATGGGCCACGAGTTTGACATGCTTGGTCTACAGCTAAAACACTGATCAACATAGTAATTTGTACCAAAATTAAAGTTTGTGAGTTTGGAGTTCTCCGTTATACAGCTCATCCCAAATGTCCTCATTCTAATTCTAGAGGTCCCACTCTTTCCTCATCAATGCCCTAATCTTTACTTGAGAGAGCTGACAAGACTACGGTCAAACTACATTGCCATTCAGCAACTCACAGAATTAGACTCTGGATATGATTTTCAGCTACATCCCTTACTATGAAATAAAAAAATTCTTCAGGGAAACCTTAGAAATTTTTTGGTCTTCTGATCATTTATTGAGCTAAGAAGTTAAAGCTTGAATCTGTTATTTTTCTTTCTTTAACTTCTCTTGGGTGTTTAAAACAGTTAAGTCAAGCCCACAGGTCTTATATCCTTCATGTGCCCTCAATAATGATGTCATATAATAGCCACTCTTTCCTAAGACTTGCATAGGTAACTATTTAAGTAACCCTTCCACCACGGGTAACAAGAACTACCAGTGCTCCATCTCTAGTAATAATCAGATTCTTCTTGCCTTCAAATTCCAACTCAGTTATATGTCTTATCCTATATTTCCATTTCCTTAAGGATCTGTTTAGAGTGAGTGTGTTTGATATATGGGAATGGTGTACATGAATGTTTGGGTATTAAAGGAATAGACTAAGGGAGAGTGCTAGTTCCCTATCTCTACACTTACTCTCCCATTCTACCTTAGTAACAGAGCTCTGATTTTATTTGGGATGGCAAGATAGCCAGCTAAAAAGTCACTTTTGCAAAATTTTTAGTGGCTGGGAACAGTTACATGCTTAAATCCTAGCCAATGAGACATAAGTAGAATTATTTAGGACTTCTGGGAACTCTATCTTAAGGGAACCATCTCAGCAGGGAAGAATCCTTTGTGTCTTTCTGTCTTTCCCCTTGTTTCTGGCCTGCTTCTCAAATATGATGTCTTGGCCCCCAGCAACCATCTCAGATTATGAGGTGAGCTTGAGAATAAAAATCATGGACTAGAAGAGTGGGACAGAGGATAGAAGGTATCTGTGTTTCTGAAGCCTGTGGAGCCTAATGCCTACTTTTAGATTTTATTTACATGACAGAGAGGTAAAATTCTCACTTACTGCTCTAACTGGTTTGGCTCAGTAGATAGAGCGTCAGTTTGTGGACTGAAGGATTCCAGGTTGGATTCCGGGTTGTGGGCACATCCCCAGTAGGGGGTGTGCAAGAGGCAGCGATCGATGCTCTCATTCCTCAATACTTCTAACTCTCTATCCCTTTCTCTTCCTCTCTGTAAAAAATCAATAAAATATATCTTTTTAAAAAATAAAATAAAAAATCCTCACTTGTTTAATCTTTTGTTATTTGGGATTTTTACTGTTACTTGCAGCCTGACCTAATTCAAGCTGATATATTCAATAAATGTTTCAAGGACACACACAAAAATTAAGAAGACGGAGCTTTGGTAATAAACGTGTACAGGAATAACAGCAGAGTTATTTCAACCCAAGAATGTCTCTTATCTAAAGAATGACTTTTATTACCACCTTTTCCAAATAAGCCTGTGAAGTGATTCATTTATATTATCCTAATCTTTCAGTTGAGATAATCCAGGCAATGAAAGTTTAAAGGATCACTTCTAGGATTATAAGATTCCATGAAAGAAAAGTAACCAAACTCAAGGTACACTTGCCTATATGCAAGTCTAGTAGTCAATAAAAGCACCAAAAATAAGAAGACCATAATAAGAACAGCTAAACCTTCCCTCCTATCGAACTATGACTCGTTTAGATGATTTAGCACCTGGCCTTGGTTGAATAAACTATTTTCTGTGAAGTCTTGTTGAGCAAGTCCCTCTGTGGGTCATAGAAACAAAGATGATGATGATCCTGAAGTCATAGTCGTCTTCTGACTTTCTTCCTGAGAAGCTCAGCAGCAATTCTGTTCAACACTTATTCTGGATCTCAACACAACCAAAAGAATCTGAGAGCTAGGGAGTGGATCAACTCTACTGCAGGTTTCAATCCTTTCCTAACGGAGCTTTTGATTCATTTACCCAAGGTCTGGCTGAGGCAGGGATCACGTATACAAGTTTCATATTAGAACACAATGCCAATGTTCGGTGAAAAACAAAAGAGAGAAGGAAGGACTTTGCCTTACAAATTAGGGATACATATAACTAGGAAAACTGAGGAATTCCAAAATGAAATCAGAAAGCAAAATTGGGTTGCTGTTTTCAGTGTTGATGTTTTGGACTAAGACTAAATGCATTTTTCAGATGCAGTCAAAGCCAGTGTGCAAAGTCTGGCTTATCCACCTCGATGGGCACAAGGAGTCAGCATCCCCTGCTGCTTTAGGAGATTTCAAATGCTCAATTGTGCATACTTTAAAATACATTTGGACATTGTGAATCTTAAAGGAACAAGCTTTTGTGACTAATAGAAAACATCAAACAAATATTGCTTTCAATACATATTATCAACAACTCATTTGATCATAAACTTCCTTTTTAGAAACCAGCTTGCTGCCACTTCACGGAGGGTTCAGTCTTCTTTCCTGCAACTTTGAAGCAAAACCTTCCTGAAGAAGATCAGAGAAAGGATCTGAGACTCTAGGAACAATTGATTGTTGATGATTCTCAAGTCGAGTTTTCTGATCCTACTGGAAAATCATGTCATTCAGACTGTTGGCACATTCTTCAGAGAAGTCAGAAAATGTCGACCCATAACTGAGTTAGGCAACTATGTTGCTATTTTAAAAAAGTCTTTTGGGAGAACAAAATTTTTTGGCCATTAAACTAATTTGAAAGCATAGTCTTCAACAGTTCACTCACTGGAAATAAGAGATTCTGCATCAGTTTCCTTTATGCCCTGAGCTTCCCACTGACATTCTTGATTCCCTAATAGCACTGTGCTTGCTCAAAACCCTGAGCCTTTATTCACACTAGTCCCTTTGCCTGTGACACCCTAGACTCACCCATTCTTTATCTGGTTACTTCCCACTTGATTAATCATCCTGACTCAGGTGTCAGTTGCTTCAGAATGTTTTCTTTGACCATCTCAGAACCAGAGCAATGAGTTTTCTCTGAGCTCCCTACACCTACACTCAGAGCACACCAATGCCAGTGTATTTGTCACACTGCATTAGAATTCTCAGGTTATTTGAAGGCAGGTTCTGATTTTCACCTGTGATGTCATAATGCCATGTGCAGTGGCAGGTCTGTAATAGGCACTCAAAAACTGTCAAGTAAATGTGTTAACCAACATCCAGGTGTTAAGAATAATGGGTGGCATGGTGCAATACAAAGAGTGCTGGGGCTAAGCATCAGAGAACCTGCCTCCAAGGCCTGATTCCCTTATTACTTATTTACCAGACTACTGAAAGCCTCTTAAACTCATTTACTCCACCTGTGAAATAATTATAATCCCTATTTCATAGGATGGTTGAAGGATTAAATAAGATACAAGTGAAAGGTCTATCATTTTCAAGGAGCCACTTACAAAATGTTATATGCTTTTTGAGCCCAGCCAGTGTGGCGCAGTGGTTGAGCATTGACCCATGAACCAGGAGGTCATGGTTGGATTCCTGGTCAAGGCATATGCCTAGGGTTTCAGGCTTGATTCCCAATAGGGGTGTACAGGAGGTAGCTGATCAATGATTCTCATCATTGATGTTTCTATCCCTCTCCCCCTCTCCCTTCCTCTCTCTCTGAAATCAATAAAAATATATTTAAATGCTATTTGAACCTTAGTATTAGCACAAACATAAAATTTGTCCCTTCTACTTTGAAAAAGGACTCTAGTATCATAGATAAGAGGAGATGTTTTCTTCTTAATCTAAACGTGACACAGTCTAAAGGAAATGATTCTTTAAACACTGACTCCTACCCATTGTTATGGGTTGGCATCCACACCCCACCCCATTTATTGTTCAATGTGACTTTCCTTACCCATAAGTATAATTCCCAAAGAATGGGCATTCTCAGATTCCTAATTTGTAAAATAGGGAGTCAGCCAGGCATCCTCAAATGGCCCGCGGGCCACATGCCGGGTGTTTTTGCCGCCGCTGCCTGTCCTGCTTAAAATAAGATATGTGCAGTGTGCTAGGAATTTGTTCATAGGTTTTTTTTAAACTATAGTCCGGCTCTCCAACTGTCTGAGGGACAGTGAACTGCCCCCTGTTTAAAAAGTTTGAGGACCCCTGGACTAGACTATAAGTGATCTGCTTTTGATTTATGATCTGTGGATTTCAAGGTTCCTATGGGCTAAATCCTTATGTGTTCCCTGCCATATCCCCAGGGCCTACAACAGTGTCTGCCATGTAGTATGCCCTCAATAAATATTGCTTGAATGGATACATGCATGAATGGATGAATTAACGATGCTTAAAGTAAGATAATGAGCATATTTTTCAATGTCTTCCATAACTTAATTTATGATACTCTGGAATAAATCAGTAGCTACAATAAGTTAAATAAGAACCTTCCTAGTAATAGATCTTCCAAAGCAGCAGCAGTTGTTCCACTTGTTCTGCTAAGTTGAGGACATATGACATGTAAGCCAATAACAGTTGAGGGTCTCCACACTAGTGGACAGCATTGCCTTTGCCAAACTGCAGAAACAAGGTGGATGCCTGTTCCCTTGACCTCCTCTATCTGCTTCCACCGAAGATCCTCAGCTGCCCACAACCTACTCACGGAGTTGTGGTTACAGTGAAGCAGGTGAAGATTACCAGACATTAACTGCTTCTAAAAGATTATCTGTATTGGGTTTTTCTATGTGTTTATATGTTGCCTGCTCCCTCCCTAAAACATGCCAAATTTGAGAAAAAAAGGAAGAAGTCCAAGTCTCTCACAGAAAACAAGAGATACAGAAAATGGGACTTCCTTTCTCTTCTCTTCCCTTCCCTTGGAGTGGGAGAAAATGTTGAACTCCAGGGAGAAGTTGGTCTCTGCCTTCAATCACCGTGGTGTTCCATAGTCTCAGCCTTGCAATTTAAGAGTCTGTTCTATTTCACGTTTGTCAAGCCCTTAGAAATGAGTTTGAATATAATTGAATAATGTTGCACAATGTAATTTTCCTCAATCTTGTATAGAGGAGTTAGGACCTCTAAATCCAAGAAGCAAATGAGAATGACAATGGGCCTCCGGTGCATACCCAGCTTCTTATTAGAGTCTGCATTCACTTCCACTCCACTCTGAATGGGCTGGAGCTGTATTGAAAGGCAGGTGATTGTGTTGGAAGGACAAAGTGCTTTAAGACACCGTGCTTGGATGAAAGACTATATAAGCCCAAGTCTGGAGTCATTACCTCTCTTGGCTCCTTATCCTCTGCTGAAAAACTTATAAAAGGCATTTATGCCATCTGAGTCATGAACCTACTCCTGTGTACCAATTCATTTCACAGAATGAGTCCTAATCACTCATGCTTTGAAGGGTGTAGTCAAATTGTTAGAGCTGACTAATGAACCTTTCCAAATAATGCACACCATTTACTGTAAGCCATGCTAGACCAGCACAGTTAAATTATATGTCATTTCATCTCCAAAAAAAGCAGGGAGATTGAGTAGGTGGGATTCAGCTCTGCAGCAATTACTTAAAGGTTTACCCTGTAATCTTGGTTTTTCGTTAACATTCAGGAAAAAGAATAGCCATGCAAGTCATTCGGGACTGTCCAGTAGGTTGGAAACTAGCAGGTGTGAATGAACACAGAGTATATGATTTTCACAACGTTAACTGAAATAATTTACATTTTTGTAATGCTGTGACCACTGTGCATAAATAGAATGGATTAGCTATTGGCTTCTCAGCTACCAAGAACATTGGCAAAGCTCTGCCTTCATTTTGAAAACATGCCTCAAAGTATACGTTGCAGGAAATTCATCATCATCTAAGTGCAAGGCCTTGAATTGGGCACCACAGGGCACACAAAGTTGGGTCCACCGCGGTCCCTTCTCTCTAGGAGCCCATATCCTAGTGTGAGATGGACATTATCCAAGGCATAATGGAGTAAGTGCCTACCAAAAAAATTAGCTATTTCTGTGGCAGGCAGGAGGAAGGAGACCTTAAATCTGATTAGCAGATAAGGGAAGGCAACAGAAAAGAAATTGACCTAAAGGATGAAGGGATTTCATTAGGGAACAATGAAGTTGATGGCACTGTAGGAAGATGAACTAACAATAATAATGGCATGGAGGCATGAAGCCCTTACATATGCAAAAACCATATAATAACATCAACTCCTAAATCCCACTTATATGTCCTATCTACACAGGGGTCTTGAGAAAAAAAGAAGCATAATTCTGCCTCTCTTTCTGTACATGAAGTATCCCCAAGCAACTTTTAGAAGAAACGAAACAGTATCTTTATTATTCTCTATGCAGATCATGGTGATAGCCTCTAATTGACTTCTAGGCCATTCGTTCTCAGTTTCCAATCCATTCTGCACACCGAGACCTTATCAACTTTTCTAAAAGATACATTTCTTCAGGTAAGAAGGAGTCAGGGAATAAAAGAACATATGATATTCTTCTAGGGTAGCCCAATGCTCACAATATAAGGTCTAAACTCCTCAGCTGGACCTCAAACCTCTCCCTATTCTGGTTTTAATTGCTCGTTCTGTTTTAATCTTCTGCTATTCACTATCATAGAGCCATGATGGCATCTTATCACCAAGAAACCACACAGAGCCCAGGGGAAGAAAACTGCTAGGACTGAACCGAAACATGGAAGGGACGGTGCATCCGAAAGACAGAGTGGAGAGACAGAGAGATAGAGGGAATGAGAGGCTGAGACTTGCTAGGAAAAAGTTTCTGAGAAGAGAAAATGATTTTTTTTTTTATCTGAGTGAAACTTGCCTTTCAAATTTGAACTTTAAAAGTAAAAATCAAATAAAAGTCTAATAATATATTAATAATTTTGGTCTAGTGAACCTCATCCACAACTATTTGAAATGATCATTTCTTTATTTGTTCAGCAAATATTGACTGAGGGCCCACATTGTACCAGGCACTGTTTGTTCTCAGTCCTCGGGGATACAGTGGGAGGCATGACAGAGTGGCCCTACGAAGTTTAGTAAAGACTGAAACCAGTGGTTAGGCCAGAAAATCTGTCTATGATGTGCACTCACACACCCACACTTCAATTCAGCAGCAGTGACTGAGGACTCCTAGGTAACTAGATAAGGCAATAAAAAATGCTTCTCGATTTCACTGGCCATTTGCCCATCTACCACGTTTGCTTGGCCTTCTGTCTATAAACATCGCTAAAATTTCAAACGGGCAACTTGATCTATGTCCTTATGAATGTTCTAATTCTTTCTTATAACAAGATATTTTCAATTGCCCCTTTAAACAAGAGTCGTGAGTTCAAACGCCACAAGAATTTCAGCTTCACAGAGACAGAGTGCCTGAACTGAGACCTGTTTGGTTGACAGTCACAGAAGTCAACCTGAGCTAGCTTAATGAACGGGAAGCTGTATCTGAAGGTACAGGAGCAATTCACAAACCCAGGGGCTTGCAGGCAGCCAAGCTTTAGAAAGGTCTAGAACAAAGACCTGAAAGGCCATTGGAAACACAGTGTTCCCTCTCTATTCCTTCTCCTTCTTTCTCTCAGCACAGCACACATTTCTTCTCTCTCTCAGACAATATTTCTCTGGCTGCTTCCTCACCGTTTGAGTTTTCACCAGCTAAAAAGAAAAAGTAACTGGCTGTCTCTGAGTCCAAACACCAAATTCCTGGAAGAGAGGATCTAATTGGCTCATCATGGGTTTACCCTGTTCCCTCCAAAGTGACAGGGACTGGTGTCCACAACTCAAACATGGATCTCCAAGGGCCCTGAAAGCATGGGAGGCACCCTGAGCTGAGATCAGCAGGAAGGTGTCTGCTGTAAGGAAATGTGGACAGGGATTCCCACAGCCACCTTGCACTGAGAGATCCAGTAAGTTACAAGGTACTCTACTAAAAAGCAACAGAAAGAAAGGGCAACATAATGTTTAACAATTAAACCAACACCCTTTCCATCTAAATTTTAAGTTACACTGAGAAGCAGTTCTCCAACTTTTTGGTCTCAAAGCCCCTTCACCATCTTAAAAATGATCAACGACCCCGTGTGGGTTCTATCTGCATATAATAGATATTAAATATGAAAACATAACATTTTTAAATGTTTATTTTTAAATAAAAATAAATCCATTAAAGGTTAACATAAATATATATATATATATACAAAATAATTACATTTTCCAAAACAAAAAAAAATTATTCTGTGAGAGAGCATTGTTTTACTTTTTGTAACTCCTCTTTAATGTCTAGATTTATAGATTGCTAACATATTCTCACATCTCCTTCTGCTTTCAAGCTTTTATGATGTCACACATTGGGTGCCCTCTGGAAAACTCCACTGTACACTCTTGAAAGGAAAAAAAAAAGTCTTAATATTATGAAAATAGGTTTGATCACACATGGCCCTGAAAAGGTCTCAAGCGCCTGCAGGTAAGAACTGCTACAACACAGATTAACCTACCATCTGTATGTCAGTAGACATTTAAATTAAACAACTTGTTTAATTTAAACAGCATGGCTCATTGGTTGAGCGTTGACCTATGAACCAGGAAGTCAGGGTTGGATTCTTGGTCAGGGCACATGCCTAGGCTGTGGGCTTTATCCCCAGAGTGGGGCATGCAAGAGGCAGCTGATCAATTACTCTCTCATCATTGATATTTCTGTCTCTCTCTCCCTCTCCATTCCTCTCTGGAATCAATAAGAATATATTTTAAAAATAAATAAATTTAAGAAATAAAACAACTTGGTTTATAGGAGTAATTTCTCCCTGTCTCCATGTAAATGGTCCCATCCAATTCAGTTCCCTGCATTAATCATATTCTTTTGATTAATTTGATGAATCCATGAGTCAATTGAATTTGACAACTTTTATTAATAAATAAATAGTAAGATATGGAAGTTACTAAAAAAAGCTTGAGAGAAGGGAAGACCTACATTAAAAGCTGGGTCCTCTATATTTTAGCTGTATAGCATCAAGCAAATCCTATAAGCCTCAGTGTCCCCATTTTCAAATAGGATTAATAATGGTACTTACGCATGGGGTGCAAGGATTGCATGGCATAATACAGTAAAGTGCTTAGCATAATGCACAACATATGATGAGTTTCAATGTTTTTATTACATCTTGTTACTTGTCAAATCTGTGCTCACAGCCATTACAGATGAATCTCTATATATATCTGGAGAATGAATCTTAAAAATGGTGGCTTATATCTTATACCTTAGATGTCTCTATCCCACGAAGAGAGCTGTTGGGCACTCGGTGATTCTGGCGGAAACGGAGTCCTCCCTCCACACAGCTGGCTTACACAGTGATTGGTCTCACTGAGACATTCTGGAAAATCCCTTCATGTGGACTGGCACTACTAAAATACATTTGGACCTGGTTATAATACTGGCTCTATTCTCAAACTTTTATTTTATACCTTGATCCAAATGATTTTTTTGGAGCCTTCACAGAAGTTTTCCATTTTGGTAAAAAGAGTAATAACAATAAGAAGGCTTTCTGATTGGTTACTTGCAATTCCAATTTCATCTATTCTGTCTAAATTTCATCTTCATATGTTTCAAATTGACAGAAAATGATAAAATGAGGATGTGGGGAGTTAAAATTTTCTTAAGGGTCCAGATAAAATAAGTAGTTATAAAACTGAGAGCCTGATCACTGCTCTCTGGCTTATCCTAAGCTTTCTTTACCTTCATTTTAACTTTTGTTGAGGACACAAAATACATAAGTCACTTAATTTTCTTTATTCAATGCCAGTATATTCTTTTAAAATGAAACAGAAAAGTATTTCCTTGGAGCACATGCTGTATGGCCAAACACAACCAATGTCTTTTACAAGAGAGAGAAATGACAAAGGAAGCAGATAAGGCATTACCTTATGGGGCCACTAATCAGTCTTATCCAGATCCTCCTCCCTCTATATCCTGCCAAACCTTGATCCAGGCCTTGGACCCAACATGCCATAATAAAGAGCCAGGAAATAACTCAGTTATTTGGCAAGTTATGATTACTTGATTTAAAGAATATCCTGTTCTTCCATTAATCTTTACTCTAAAGTTCTTCCCCATAAGCTTCATATGGAAACAGTTGATTCCTCATTGCTCTATAATCTCCAAAAGCAAACAACTAAAAGCCAGTACTCTTGGTTTCATTTTAATGAGGGACTGCAACAAACATCAAACCAGAATTATATAAACCAGAACAACATTTTGAAAGAAAATTTTAGTTGGCAGCATAACAAAGCACAACTGATAACTAATGCAAATGTTCATGTTTGGATTAAATAATAAAATGTTTATATAATTTTTTCTACTTTTAATAAAACTAAAAGGCTCACATGTCTGTTAAGTGCTTTAATAATTTGGAGTATACAACTTTTTCCAGCTTCTCCTGTGTCAGTGGTTTGTCAGGATCTAGTGAAAGTAGGACCTGGATAAAACTGGCTAATGGCCACATAAAATAACCTCTATCCTCTTCCTTTCTTACTTATGTAAATGTATTGCCTTTCTTAAAAAAAAACATGTGTTGCCTTTGGCCACCCAGATGTGCTTCAAGAAAATACTTTAGTGTTTCATTGCATAAGAAAATACTGGTATTAGGTAAAGAATATTAAATAACATGTATTTGAATCCTCAAAAATATTATTTTATTTATTAATACATTTTATTTGTCATACGTAGCAATATTTGTTATTTCATTATTTATTAAAATGTTAATTATTCAAAAAGTGCCCGGAATTAATAGTCAAGCTTTGATAAAAATACAATCTAAATAAGTCTCATAGTCGTAGAGAATGTCATGGAGAAAAGGTCAACCAGGAAGTGCTATCCCTAAGAGCAAGTGGTCTAGAGTTGTCCACAAATCTTTGTCTCCCAGGAAAGTCTCCTACGGTTACCATGGCAGGGCTCTACTCATTGTATATCTTATGAAATACAGGAAAAGTTTGGGAGCCCTAGCACTCAGGATTCGTTGCTGAGCAGAGCCATGAAATATTTCGGCATTTCCTTTCTCTGTATCTCAATAATAGTACCAACCCTAGAGTTCCATGAGTCAAGTGGGATGATAGTTTGACCAAGAAAACATTAGAGTTTTTACAGCATGATGTTATAGAATGTGCAGAAAGCCAGAATGGGATTTTTTTAACATATAAACATTTATTTCTGGTCTATACAAAAAAATAAATAAGTAAGTAAAGACAAGGGGAATACTTCTAAGATCATGTCCTACAGTAATAAAAATTCTCTAATTTCTTAGAGAGTAGGTCCAGCTCTACTCTTTTACCATATTTTTCCACAAAGTTTAAAACCTATTTCAGCACCTACACTTTACACAAATGTTGGAGGATGAAGTTTAAAAGTAGGCAAAATAAGGAGAGTTTTCACTTTTTCATGGAAATGGTAGAAAACCACTAGAAAAAGATTATTGAAATTTTTTTGTTATTCTAAATCTTCCAATTTAAGGAAACTACCCCATTTTCAAAGAAACATTGTCCTCAAATCTTTAAAACCAGAACACATTTAATAAGTCATAATTTTAAAATTACTGTACTTTTATTATTAGTCTTAACTATTTTTAACTCTGGAAATATTTCTAATGCTGAAGAGAAGATTTCCTATCAGTGGCTTTACCATATCTAAACTAATAAAAGCGAAATAGTAAAATTAACCGTTTCTCCGAGACAGGGTAAGCCACGCCCACCAGCCAATCAGAGTGGCTGTATGCAAATTAGCCCAGGCAAGATGGCGGCCGGGAGCCTCGGAGAGAGCGGAGGGTGAATCATGGAAACCAGCGGGCAGCAGAGTGGGCTGGGCAGGTGGTGGCTGATGCCTTGCAGGGTCCAGGCGGAAAGGCCCCACACTCCAGTGGCTCTGAACTCCATTTCGGCTCAGAGCCGCTGAGCTCAGAGCCGCTGGGGAAGGAGGCTCAGAGGACGTGGCCTGCGGGGCGGAAAGGCCCCACACCCCAGGCTCTGAGCTCCGCTTTGGCTAAGAGCCGCTGGGGATCAGAGCCGCTGGGGAATGAGGCACACGTGGGGACTTGGCCTGTGGGGCGGAAAGGCCCCACACCCCAGCGGTTCTGAGCTCCGCTTTGGCTAAGAGCCGCTTGGGATCAGAGCCGCTGGGGAAGGAGGCACACGTGGGGACTTGGCTTGCAGGGCGGAAAGGCCCCCCTCTCCCTGCCACTTGTCTGGTGCTGCTCCCGCTTGGGAAGGAAGCGCCAGGGACCCGGCCTAGGGGGGAGGACAGTTGTGAGGGACCCAGGCCTGAAGGGGAGGATAGTTGGGGGGGACCAGGCTTGCCTGGGTGGAAAGTTGGGGTGACCAGGCTGGCA